>VWPU01015075.1:0-223506 GCA_013398955.1 Callaeas wilsoni
CTGTCGGGGAGAGGCAGGCCGGGCTGATCCCTCAGGGAGAGGCAGGCCAGGGGATCCCTCGGGGNGCCGGGGGGTTCCTCGGGGAGAGGCAGGCCAGGGGATCCCTCGGGGGGATCCCTCGAGGTGAGGCAGGCCGGGGGGATCCCTCGGGGTGAGGCAGGCCGGGGGGTTCCTCGGGGAGAGGCAGGCCAGGGGATCCCTCGGGGGGATCCCTCGAGGTGAGGCAGGCCGGGGGGATCCCTCGGGGGGAGGCAGGCCGGGGGGGCTCCTCGGGGGGAGCCGTCGGGGGGAGGCAGGCCCGGGGATCCCCCGGGGCGAGGCAGGCCGGGGGATCCCTCGGGGAGAGGCAGGCCGGGGGATTCCTCGGGGCCACGTGTCCCGTCCCGCAGCTCGGCGGTTGCTGCAGCCTCAGATGCCGAGTGCCACAGCCTGATCTAAGCTGTAGTGATGCCCTGCATGCCGTGTCAGGAGGGATAGATCAGGAGGGAAGTGTCCGGGAATATGTTGCAGTGTAAGTAGTCTTGGTGCTGACACTGTTTTTACTTGCCCGGGCAGTATCTTGATGAAATCAGGAGAGACTGAATATGTTTAAAGTTTTGAAGTGGAAAGGAAATAATAACCATGCTTTTCTTGAGGCCAGCTCTTTTCTCAGCCATTTCTTCACTTGTTTCCTCAGTATAGGGGGGTCTGACTGCAGGAGCTGGTTTAATCTGATTTAGTATCAGCTGGAATACAGAGATTTTTTGTTTAGCTTTTTATGCATCTTAAAACAGCATGTTCCTTTCACTTTCTTTTTCCTCTCCAAAAGAATTTTGACAAATGCAAAGACACTGTAGTGAGGAGGGAAGAAAATAACTCCTGACCATAGAGCTGTGGAAATTAAGTCCCTCCTTTCTTTTTCCTTTCTCTCTTACTAGAGAAGGACCTTGCAAACGTGGCTCCATGCCACCAGCCCCTGCAGCCACAGGGAATGGGAAATGCTTTGTGTGGGTGTTCCAAGCCACCACATAAAAGTGTAAAATTGGAAGGGACGAGATGCCAACCCCTTTACTAATTTAAGGTGGCATCATGCAAAGGGCTTCTGACTGATGGAGAAGTTGGCTTCATTTTCAGATTTTCAAGGCATTTCATACATGACATCAAATAATGACAGCTCTTCTGAAAGCTGCAAAGATTTGGACAGTGGCCACCCCAGTGATGCAGAAGTTTTTCTTTTCCATCTTCCTTCCATACCCTGACTTTACTGCTTAATCAAATAGTCCATTTTACCTGGTAAGCTCAGCCGGTGTGTTTTATGTAATTCATGATATGGATTTGGCTAAAGCTGTGCTGTACACAGTGGATCTGGTTACCAGGTGCAGCAGAACTTCAAAAATAAGATGAACTAAACTGTGGAGGGAGTTCTGTGGGTGTGATCATTCAGCTTTGGGGCTCCAAGTGAAGGAATTCAAGCTCCATACCATACTTCATGGGTTCTTTTATTTAGAAGTAAACAGCTCAGCTGGGATCTCTTAGCCTGATGTGAAATTCCACCTTGATGGTTTTCTGATAAATAGTCTGTCTCCTGGCCTTTGCTGAAGCTTTAGGAAGAAATGCAAGCTGCATGTAAAGCTGCAAGCAGAATAAGATGTATTTCACTTTTATAAGGATTTTTATCAGCTGTTATTTTTATTGTGCTTGTACATTAACAGCACTAATTTTCACTTTTGTTCCTTAAAGGCTTAAAACTAAAGCTTAGTAAAAGACCACAGATTTTTCAGTATTTCCTGGGAACGGTAAAGGAAAAATCTCATGAAGAGGCATCAGTTAAAGCAGGATATCCATCGTTCTACATCCAGTGAGCTGGGTGTGTTGCTTATGTTTGAGCCTCTCACTCAGCTGCAGCTTGGGCTCTGTAGGGGTCTGGGTGGGCAGAGCAGTTTTGTGTTAACTTCATACAGGTGAGGGTGTGATGCAGATGGACTTGAACACCTGTGACTTACAAGAGCATCTGTATTGCTCTGCACTTGATTTGCACCTGAAAATATCTGTCAAGTACAGGTACATGTGCTTGTATAAACCCTGCCTGTGAGGTGGTCCTGACTCTGATTTTGGGATAATTTCATTAAAGAGAAGGAAACAAATACTTTTATATCTATTTAGACTGAATCTCCTTTCCTCTAATTTCATCACTGTGCGCTTTGCTCTTCACTGAGTGCGGGAGCAGGTCCCCCAGCCCTGTTCCCTGGGCTCTTGCTGAACCAGTGTAAGAGCAACCAGGGAAGATAATACCTGCACGTTCACCCAGAGAGTGCTTTTTGCTGTCAACAACGTATTGCAGTATTGACCTTACAGATGAATGGGAGCTGCTGGTCCCTTGCTGCCGTGTGCTCCTACTGTTGTCTCCCGTGGGCTTCACTGGGGAAGCACTGGCATTTCAGCTGGGGAGGAATCCTGCTCCTCACCTGGAGCCTGCCTTCGGAAACCCAGGTATTTATAGCACGTGCACCCATGTGGAAAGTGCTGCCATTGTATTTGGGACACTTCAGTTCTATATTTAACTCTGTTACCTCCAGTGAAAGCCCTCACATTGTGCCTGCTCATGTTCCTGAGCTCGCTCTCAGCTCATGCCACGTGTCACTTCTTTCTGCCTCTAGACAGCTACTGCCATATGTCTGTAGGTTCCAAAACAAGAATGAAGGAACTTCCAGGCAAGTGATGAGATTAAATTGACACAGCGCAGGACTGCAGCTGAAAATGTTAGACTGCTGCTATGCCTTCAAATGCCCTTTTACCAGCTACGAAAAACTGCCTTTAAAAAAATGGTTGGGACACAAAAAGAGAGTGACATTTAAAAGTGAGCAAAAGGAGCATCTGCAGAATTCACAACCAAGGTGTGAGATCAGGAGGAAAACCCCAGTTAAAGCAGTGATCAGTCAGAGGTTTTCCCCAGAGGAGGTCTGAAATATTTGTCCTTCTGTCACTTTTTTAGCGAAAGATTCAAATGTCTCTGGGAGTACAACCACCCTCGGGGTGGTGTATGCTAAAGAAGTGAGCCATGCCTGGGAAAACAAACTTGCTCAAGATGCATCCCACAGCAGAACAAACTTACTCGAGATCAACTTACTTGAATATCATAAATTAGTCCAATTCCACTAGAATTTGATATCAACTAACCTAAATACAACCTAAATACAAATGTATGTCTTTTGTATAAGCTTCATTGTTAATAATAAGTGAACCTCTGGTCATCTCCTCCTTGGGGACAAAAAAAGAATTAACTGGTGAGGGATAACTGGAAAAGACTAATCTCTGAGGAGAGGCGGGAGAAAAGTGAAAATATATAAACAATGAGTAACTGCAAAAAACAGATTGAAGCTTTATTTTACTTCTAGAAGATGTTGGAGATGCTCTATGACATGCAGTAGCAGGAAATTCAAAAGCAATGAAAGAAATGAAGATGTTGTTTGAACGTATGAATAAAATTTGATACTTAGAGGCAATTCATAATGGAAAAAAGACTGAAGTGTGGCTATTAGGAACTCGTGAGTGACAGAGCAATCTGGCTGCAGCTCAGCATGCCAACTCCTGTGTGCTGCAACACCAACTCGAGTTGCCCGTTTAAAAGCTGTCTTTACCCTTTTATACTGAAGCTTCATTTCATTCTCAAGTCCTACCCCATCAATTGTTTATATTACTTAATTTTTCCATAGGGCAGGCACAGAGCTGTGCTGGTTTGGAGGGATCCCTCTGTGCAGAGCCTGCCTGTGTTTGCAGTGTAGATCCGGGTTGTGTGCGTGGTTTCACTTGCACTCAAGTGAACTCACCCTGAGGATGCTGGGATTTTAAACCCTGTGCCTTATTTTGGTGCCGTGGATGGTAATAATTAAGGGAGTTTGCAAGTAGCAATTTGTTTAGGCTAGATGTGCAGACATAACACCACACAGATTGTGTTCTAAAGATACACACAAACCTCTCTGTGAAAATGTGGCTGAGCACTCAGGGAAGAGGTTGAGTAGAAATAAAATATGAAACAAGGGAGGAGCCCTCCTCCAGTGTTTATGAATGAGAGCAAAGGCATTCCTTCCTACAAATGCACCAGGATCAAGCAGGGAAGAGGCCACAGGACCATAAAGGAAGAGGTGCATTATCTACAACCCCATCTATTTTTACACTCGCTTGTCTTCCACTCCCCTACCTGCTTACCAGCCTTAATTTATTTTATCCAAGTGAATAGATTGAAATGAAAAATTAAATTAAAAGGAACTAAGTAAATGATCTTGCCTTGCAGCTTCCTGCAGGGTATGGATTTGGGTCGTTTGAAAGAATTTAAATTCTTGACTAGAAGCAGGTGAAAGGTTGGTGTTTCATCTGTCATTTTG
The DNA here is from genome assembly GCA_013398955.1 of Callaeas wilsoni. Classification (NCBI taxonomy): domain Eukaryota; kingdom Metazoa; phylum Chordata; class Aves; order Passeriformes; family Callaeidae; genus Callaeas; species Callaeas wilsoni. Next base: position 4,362 of record VWPU01015075.1, read on the forward strand.
CTGGAAGTGTAATAAACCCTGGGTAACAGGTGAGGATGTTATTGCTCTCAGGTTGATAAAGTCTGCATGGGAAGTGCTGCTCAATTCTTTTAAATTACATAACTGCCAAATTATAAACAAACTCCATGGAACACAAGGAGTTCTTATGAATTTTCTCTCTTTCATTTTGCCATGCTCAATATCCTGCCCTTTATTAAACCACCTAAGGGATGGGCAGTGAGAACCGAGAAATCTCTTGGTGTTCCCAGGGGCCTCCTCCACCTCTCAGTTATTGGACTCCTTGTTTTTACTAAAACTGTTGTCTCTCATGTAGAAATGGTGTCGTGCTGCCAGACACACACACCTGCAGGGAGCTGAGGTGGCACTTCCCCAGTGACAGGGGGTGTGCAGAGCCTGGCCCCTTTGGTGTCTTCTGAGGGGTATGAAAACCATCTCTGAAGCACTGGAAACTTTCCTGCCTCCTGCCTCTTCCTCATGGGTGTGGGATAAATCCCATCTCCAGACCTCGCTGCGGAGCGAAGCGACGAGCAGTGCTTTCGAACGGATTCTAGGTCACAGGGGTTTTTTTAATTTTATTTTATTTTACTTCTTAAGATACAAATTTAGAAACTCATTAAAGCTTTGTCCTTGTGGATTAGACATACTTAAAACAACGGCAGGATTTTCTCCGAAGGATACGATGGAATTTGTTGACAAGATTAAGGACAGGCGAACGGTGTCACCCGAAGCCCACAGGAGTTACTGAGGAGTTCACTGATAAAGAGTCTGGATCTGGCCTCCAGAATTTTGCAGGTGGAAAGAAAAAAAAAAAAAGAAAAAAGGCTGCTTATTTTACTTCTTGGATAAGGAATAATTCATTGCTACTTCCTAAGAGAAACCGTGGGCATTGATTTTCCATGGATTTATGTGTGATGGTTTACAAGACTAATTTTTACAAATGGTTTCTGTTGGCAGATGTAAGCAGTCTCCTGCTGCACTGGCTGAACAACTGCCATTAAGCAAATGGTTGTCATTAGCAGGTACTTTTTTAAGCTTAATTTTGTTTAAGCTTTTTTTTTTTAATCCAGATATCTGTAGAATTGCAAAATGGGGGAAAAAAATCCATATCTAGCTTAGATTACTGAGAAATCTTTGGGAAAATTGGTTTATAAAGCATCTTAAAAAGATGGGCACAGCTGTACAGTGTTGACTATGTAATTCTAAATATAATTCTCAATCCTGTTAGTTCTAAATACAATTTCATGAAAAGAGAAGGAAGCTCAGGGAAAAATATAAGTGCATGGGATAAATGGGTCTCTTAAATACATAGACATTCTGCATGGAACTTACCTGCCCTGAATTTTCAATTCAGTGATAGATCTCTCTTCAGCAGTTTCTTTTTAGAGCAACACCTTAGCCAGGGGAATGTGAAAATTATAATCTCAAAGTTCTATTTCTGGAGGTTTCTGACTCAACATTGAACCATTTATTCTGAGGGGAGAGCTGCTGTGTGAGGTCTCTGGTGTCCTGGCAGGGAAGCTGGGCTGTTCCCTTACCTGCAATTTGATTTGTGGGATTTGCACCCAAATACCTGAATCAGCAAGAGCCTCCCTGCATTTTAAGAGGCCCTGATTTTCCTGATGCCTTTGTCGGAGTTATTTTAGTAACAGTTATTTATTAGAGAGCTGTTACTGTTACCTTTGCCGTGAGGACAAGGCAGTCCTGTGGGTTCCCTGGGAATTGCAGCTGCCGATTTCAGCTCTTGGAAGTGCTGAAAGGGATTTTTGTTTTTTGGGCTGTCTCCCTGGGTGTACCTAAACCTCTGGGTGCTGAGGATGATGTGCTAGCAATGGGATGGGAGATACTTTGGAAATAAACTGGGATTTCTCGAGGATGTTGGGTTTGGCCTGGGAGCTGTGATCCACAGCTAAACCTTTGTTCTTTTGATGCCAGCTCTGAATGTGTGTTCAGCTACTGCTCTAGACTCTGTTGTCAAAGTGAAAATTACTTCCTGCAAGTGCTTACTGCACTTTCAGTTAAGGGTTTTAAAACATGCACGTGATGTTATTTTCATGACATGTTGTTTGTTTAAGGTACCTATTAATATCTTCTTAAATATTCATATAATTTAAATTTTCTGTGCTACTGCCACAAGACAGAGATACTTCTTCCGTGAGAAATGTTGTACTGTCGTGTATTATGCTTCAGGGCAAGGTTAAGACTCAGTCATTCTGCATTATATCTGGATTTAAGAAACAGGAGAGTCATGGATTTAAGAAATGGAGGAGTCATGGATCTCAATTAACTCTTTCTCTTCCTCCTTTTGGCTTTCACATCTGTAATGGCTTTGATGTGAACTACTTGCAAACTGCAAAATTTGGTTTGGTGTAAACTTAGGGAATTGTTTGAGCGTTTTCAGTTTTTATAGGCTCATTTTGTTTCAGTGAGGTTTTGCATCTCTATACAATTAAGAGTTTTGAAAAATCTTGAGTCTTCATCTGACTCTTCTGAAATCAAGGGAGGTTTTTCTTCATGGCTTTAATGGGAACAAAACTGGCACTTGGCTGCCTTTGAAAATCCGACCTATAACTTAATAAACAACAAATCACTGTCAGCATTTACAGTGGATGTCAGCATTTGCAGTGGCTATAAACAGCAGTTCCACCATAAATATCCCCCTTAGGTTAACCTGTAGAGAAGTGGAAGGGTCACTGTTAGCCAAGCCCGGGCTGTCCAGGTTTGGTGGGTGCAGGGGGCTCTTTCCTGGGGACTTTGTCCTGGTGATGTGATCGCTGTCTGTGTATTGCAGTGCACAAACAGGCACTGCGAGTGCCTTTGCAGAAGGGGCTGGTTCTGGAGGAGGGAAAGAGCAATAGAGAGCTCCTGTGATTTACAAGTCTCAGCCCTGGAGCAGCTCCCATGTTGGCTGATGCTGTTTTCCAGTAGCTCCCATGTTGGCTGATGCTGTTTTCCAGTAGCTCCCATGTTGGCTGATGCTGTTTTCCAGTAGCTCCCATGTTGGCTGATGCTGTTTTCCAGTTGCTCCCATGTTGGCTGATGCTGTTTTCCAGTTGCTCCCATGTTGGCTGATGCTGTTTTCCAGTAGCTCCCATGTTGGCTGATGCTGTTTTCCAGTAGCTCCCATGTTTGCTGATGCTGTTTTCCAGTTGCTCCCATGTTCGCTGATGCTGTTTTCCAGCAGCTCCCCTGTTTGCTGATGCCGATGACAGTGTGTGCTCTGCTCTTGGGGACATCTCCTGTCCCTTCAGCCAGGCTGTGCTTCTTGACTTAAGAGTTCCTCTTATTGTGCCTGGAGCAATTATTAATACAGCAGTTGTGTGAAAATGCAAGTAAGTGTGCCTATTTTTATGGTATCCAGATAACTTGGGGTGGAAATCAGATTGTTGTGCTTTCCCTGGGCTGGAGTGGGAGGAACCACGGAGAAAAGCAGTGGCTGTGCTGCAGCAGGGCTGCCCCGTGGCACTGTCCTGTGCTGGTGAATTCCCTTCTCAGCCTTCTCTCTATCCAGGGAGCCCCAGTCAGTGCATTTAAAGAGCACAGCTTGGATGTGGCACCCTGGGTTCCACCCAAATCCTGCTAAAGGTGTCTAAATCTGATTCAAATCTGTCTTGAGCCCAGTGGCACCTGTGGGTGGCAGAGCCACTGTGGTGGGCACTCGTGTGTCGCTCTTCAGAACCATCACTTGCTGCTCCGAGGGTGGATGTGTCAGGTGCAGACCCTTGGGAAGAGCTGTGGCTCTGCTGTGGTCCCGTTTGCCAGAGCCCAGGGGCTGTGAGCAAGGCTGCTTGCAGATTGTTCACACCTTTGGGGCAGCTGTGACCAATTCCCCACTGACAGCAAGTCCAGGATGGCGCTGGGGCAGCCGCCCATCATTTCAGGCATTGCCTTCACAGCTCCTGTAATATAAAGCAGCTTTTATGTGTTGGCTTTTTGTTTTTCTAAAAGGGAAGCTAGAAAGCTGTTATGATTTTCTGACACATGAGCCAGAGAGGGAATAAAGAATACAAAGCTTTTCCTGCATTTTTAGGGAAAATTGCTTTCCCCCACACCTGCTTGCATTGACTAATTCAAGTAAATAAATCAGGACCAAATTTTCACTCATCCCCTGCATATTAATCATCTTATCCATACAGCTTCCCATCGTGGCTCTTTCGGATGGGGGCATTGCTTGAACTGGTTTATTACAGAAAATATATGTCATGGTCATTCATATCATAATGCTCATTACATTTGTGACACTATCAGAATTAGAAGCCTTTAAAAGAAAATGCCTCGAGTACTCACTTCCCCTGGAGCTAAATGAGTGAGTGAATAATCTCTGAAATGAACTGAGTAATTAGACGTTTTCTCTCTGGAGATGGGACAGATTCCAGGAATAAATATGGGCAATTCCCATTTTGAAAGGAGCATTTGGAAGCATTACAATTTGTTCCTGTAACAGAACAGACCAGTAAGGAGCAAAAATGTGAGGGACAATTGCTGAAAATACCCGTGGAAGGGAACAACCCTGGAGTCCCTGGCTGGCTGCAAAGGGGATGCAGAGCAACAGTCAAAATGCCAGAAGTGCCAGTGACAGGTCAGACAAATAATGGAAGTGACAAGCCACCTTATGGCCAAGGACAGCCCCTTCTCGTGCTGGATTAACTAGCATTCAGGATGTTTCTGTGTCAATTCTAACTCCTTGAAAAAGGCAATAAATGGCACATTTGAAAATGGAATTTCTCACTCCTTTGAAACTTGTCTTCCCCACCTTTCTTTGCAACAGGATCTAACTTCATTGGAATGTTATTTTTCTGGGGAAGGTTTTCATTATTTAAAAAAATTGATTTGCTTAAATAAATCTTAATGTTAAATCTCCATTCGTATGGCCTCGACCTGGCTGCCTTTTTCAAAGCATATTTCCCTTCTGTGGGTCCTCCAGCTGCAAAAATATACAATGTGAATGTCTGCCCCAGGGTCAGAGTGATGCTTCTGAGTGTGAAGTTTAACCATGTGCATATTTATCCGGCTGATAAACATGTCAAATGTAAGGGATGTGTTTGACAAGGAGAGAGGAGCAGAATTTTGAGGACATGGAGGCAGATGTCCACTCTTACTGCTTTCTGTGGGCGTTCAGGTGTTTTTGTTGGCACGTCTCTAAGTGTTCAAGGTAATAGTTTATGTTAATAGGTGATATGAAGATGTGAGGAAGTTAATTACTTATTTATTAATTCCCAGTCTCCGAAATTATCAGGCAATGAAAGTAGTGAGAATGGGATAAAATCTGAAGAGAGAATTTCAATAAACTCAGAGTAAAAACTGCAAAAGGGCTTGGGAGTTTGCTAATTGATTGTCTTCGTGAAGAGAGAAATCATGTTTAAAATTGTCCATGCATCATTTGTTCTAATGTAATAACCAAAAACTATATAAAAGTAATTTTTATTGGGGGAAAAAGTAATTAACCTGTCCTGTTACAATGAAACAGATTTTTTTCTAGAGAGAATTCTGCTGGGGACAGCAATCCTACCTTCGGTTATGTGCTATTGCATTATGAAAACTGCAATTCAGTCATACTCATCTTTCCTTCAACAGATTTTCAATTTAGTGTGGTATGAGCTAACTGAGCTTAAACTTGGTATGAGGCTCCTTAAAGGTGACACTTCAAATAAACATAATTTTTCTGCCGTCCTTTCACAGAGGAGCTTTAACAAATGAATGGCAGATGTGAAATAATCTCACGGTCAAGAAATATGACTTGTAAAACTTGGGTGTTTTGAGTAACAACATCCTTAATTTCTTTTTCGCTTGATTAACTTTTAAACTGCGGTTCCCAGGGCCAGGAGGAATTAATTATAGTGTGAAGTGACTCACTCCCCGTGCTCTGGGAGACTGAGCTCTGGGTTAGAAGGGTTTAAGGTCTCTTGAAGTCTGGAGCAGCGGGAGAAGCAGGTGAGTGGCAGTTCCTGGTGAAAAATGGGAACTCCACAGTTAGCAGGTAAAGGCTGGTGTTTGGGAACTGACTTTGAGCAGGAGGAACGGGTGCACCAGTCTGTGATATCGGTTCCAGGCTGCTGGAGAGGGAGGGGATGGTCCTGGGAGAGCTGCCCCAGCCCTGCTCTGAGGCTGCAGCGCACGCGGTGAACCTCACAGTGTTTATGGCTGGGAGAGGCCGCCTTTGTAGCTGTTTTGTATCTCTGTTTGTATCTGTATATGTTTATGTTTTGGTCCCTGTATTTGTATCTGTGTATGTTTATCTGTATATGTTTTGGTCCTTGCTTTGGGGGTTTAAATTGGCTGATACGGAGACGCTGGAAGGAGGGAGCCCGGCCTCCCCTGGGGCTTGGTGAGCACCGAGTTACAGCAGCCCTGGCACAGAGAGCAGGGGGTGCAGCTGCCCCCGTGCCCAGCTGCCCCCATAGTGAATGTGTCCATATACATACAAAACCCGAATATCTATATAAATACCCTATTTCCCACCTCCCTCTGCCCTCATGCCGGCGGAGCAGCCGAGCCGCGGCTCGCACGCGGCGTCCCGCTCCCGGTGCTCCCACATCCGTCATCTCCGCAGCTTTCTGAGCCCTTTTAGTGGCCTGTGCAAAGGGAAGTGCTTCGTGGCACTACACCCTGCCAGGGGTGGCAGGGCAGCGCTCACAGAGATACGGATCAGCGAGGGGAAGTGGAATTTAAACTGCCTTTTAATTTGTGCTGAGACGCGAGCTGGGAACTATGAACCAGCACCACCTGATGAAATACGCTGTCCTTAATAGACTGGGAGGGGGTGCTTAACATGTAGGGCGAAGTGAGGGCTGTATCTGATTGGATTAGTGGCAAATTTAATCTAGTGGATGACACTGCTGATTCAACAGTCTACTTTTTTCTAGGATCAAAGTGACTTTGGCTCGACATGTGATCTGCTCGGTGCCCTAAATGAACTGTAGGCTGGATGGGTTTGATTCGGTATTTCAACGGGGAAGGGAATTTAATTTGAAGAGTTGCAATGTACAGAATGGGAAATTATCTTTTTACAGCGTGGGAAAGCTTTTCTGTGATGGAAAAATTTCCTCAGATATGCTCCCCAAGCAGCAAATAATAAGTCACAAAGACATTTCCCCAGAATATCAGCCCTTACTACAGAATTTGTGAGAACTTGTGGTTTCCATTATATTTTTCAAGCCTGAATCCAAAGGACAAATATCCTTTTCCCTGTAAAGAGGTTTATCTGACTCAGCAGATTTGATTTAATGTTCTTAAAACAGGAAGATGAAAGACTATGTAAATAGGTTAAGCATGGGCTGAATTTTAGTGAGAAAAGCCTCTTGAGACTTCAGAAGCACTTTAAAAATTGATACTCAAATCACAAGTGTCCTGCATTAGTCCTAGGTCAGTGTGTTAAATATTGAAGAGTGAAGTGTCTCTGAATAAAGACTAGGAAAACTGATTTGGATCTTGAAGTAATTCGTGTCTATGATGGGATGTCCCGTTCCTAGGAAATCCCTGTGAGATAGGAGGGTCTGAACACCTGGGAATGGTGAACTGAGGCAGCTATTGTTGCAAGGGAAGAGCTTTCAACAAAACACGTTTTCAGTTTATTTTAATGTATGTATTTTGCAGCTCTGAAATGTACTCTGTTGCTCCAACTCAGAGTGTTCTGTGAAAGAAACTGGTTAGGTGGCCCCAGCAGTGGATGTTATGTGGGCTTTGGCAAGAACAAGGAGAGCAAAGCAGGAATTGACATGACACAGTGACCAATTACACTGAAACAAAATTGGCCTTTGCCAGCATTTACCGTGTCCAGTGGCAAATGCTTGCTGCTCCAGGGATTGTAGGCTTTCTCTGGATGTAATGGATGGCAAGAAAAAACCACAACTTCTTTACAGGCAATTCTTTACTGCCACGTAAGAAACACTGTGTTTATGTTAAGAATGAGGCGGTAAAGATAAGGTGCTTTTCTGAAAATAAGATGGCTGATTGTTACTCACTTCCTCTGATTTTGCTTTCCCAAACAGGTCTGCATTCCTCTGACTTCCACAAGAAGAGATTTGCCTCACTTGTTAGTTCAAACTGGGGTCAAGTTTCCTTTCTTTGACTCTGCCACCCTATCTTTCCCTTCCAAAAGCTTCAAATCCAGGTGTGAGTCTATCCCTTAATCTTTCTCTTACTAAAAGTTCCAGTCCTTTAGAGATCTGGCCCTATAATCTCATATTCTAAGACAAAGCAGTAACTCGAGTGTTCACGCTTAACCCAAGTAGAAAGACTTTTATCAAAATGTAAAATGTCCTCAGTAGGGACAGTAATCAGCAAGCAAATCTGGAAGTTGACACAAGTCTTCATGGCTTTTAAATAAAGCTCCTGATGTTTAGGTGGAAATGATAAATGTCTCATTAAAATGCTGGCCAGACAGCTCTCAGTCCTTTTTACTTAGGGACTCTACCAAAAAGGGTGCCAAACGCATCCACCTGGGTGAGCCTGGTTTGATCCTGTTGTTGCTCTTCCTCTTTCTCTGATGATGGGAAGCATCCCTTGAAGTCAGGGTTCCTGGGAGTGTGGGTATAACCCTTCGTAGCATCCTTGGATCACTGACTAAAGGCAGGATTAGACTAAAGCCAGGAAAAGCCCCTGGCCTTCTAACAACTCCCTCTTGTCACCACGTGTGTTCTGCAGCGGGAGCGCTTTTCTCGCTGTCCTGCCCAGTGTAAATTGTCCCTGTGTGCTGACTGTGGAGCCAGGCCCCGGTCATCATAGAACAAACGCTCTCAGCAGAACTCAGCCAGCTGTGTCAGCTGCCCCTGCAAGCCCTCCCTTACCAAAGAGTGAAAATGAAACCTGGGAATATTGTCTTTGAACAAACAGGTGTGGGAGCAGGAGGAGACTGAGGTGGGAAAACTCACCACTGCTTCCTGGGATATGGGCTAGAGATGTGTTAAATGCGTTTTATGCCTTCTGCCTATTTGTAACAGTGGGAAACAAAAAACATGCAACCAAACCAAACCCAAACCAATCCAAAGCCCGGCAAACAGAGCAACTGGAGCAGCTCCCATTACTTCACTCCACTTGCTGCCCAAGTGCTTCGGTCACAGTTTGGCTGATGAGGAATGGTGGGACTTGCCACTGCTGGAAGAGTTCAGCTCCCACCAGAACTGGGACCTGCGTGCCCAAGAAAGGGTTATTTCAGTTATTCCAGCCAGAAAGCTCCTTTTCCCTTGGGAAGAGCAGGCTGGGTAGGGAAGTGTGGAGCTGTCAGTGGCTGCTCTGCCACCGTTGTTTTTCAGGGAACCTCCCTAAAATGTGTTTATGCTATGGGAAAAGCGAGCTCATAATTTTCCTGAGCTCCTGGCAGCTTTCCAGGAAGGCATTGTTTGGTGTGTCAACTCTTTGTGGGGTCGGTGTGTCGTAATCGCTGCTCTGGGAAGAATGGAAGGAAAGGAGATTCCTTTCAGTCTCCAGTCCCGTGCTCTGAGATGTTTCTGTTAGTCTTCCTTAGGGCTGGAAGTTTCTGTGGGCTTTGGAGCTGAGGGCAGTTCTCTGTACCCTCGGTGAGGCCAGGATTGCTTATTGCCGTTTAGGAAATACCGGGGGGCTGCCGGGGGTCGTCTTTGTGTAAGATTTAGGGACGTTGTTAACACCTGTAGCGTGACCAATCTTGGTGCCACGGAGGCAATTCCATACCCATGTAGAGCAGGTGGATGCAGGAAACATCACGGGATGTTCTGTGATTTTCCAGCTGGGGTGGATGAATTTCCTTCTTGTGCTCAGCGTGCTGTAAACAAAGTGACAGAGGGTAATTGATACAGGTTTTCTCCTGCTGTTTCCACAGGTGAACATGAAAGCAGGGTTGTCCTGAGGAATGGCAGGAAATAGTGCACATGGATTGGAACTGGTTGTCAGGCTCACAAAACCCATGAAATATATAACCCTGCTGCAATAATTTATTGGTACAGGTCTTGTGTTCGTGTCCTAAGTCACACAAAAAACCTCGTTCATAAATTTAATTTTGGTCCAATTGTTTCTGCCAAGATTTTCTTTACAGGAAAAAGCCCACAGACTTCTTTCGACTACATCCACTTCCAGCAGTGAAAAGGAAACCAGGCATTCCTGGAATTATTATCAAAATTCCTTTGTCTCCACAGGGCAGGAAGCCAGACTGCTTTGTTTTAATAGCATTTTTCTAGCCTTAAACCTCTGAGGCTCTCTATATGTCTCAATTTTCTCCAGAAATTTCGGGATGCTGTCTGCATTTTGTTACAGCAGCTGCCCTGACAGCTCATTTATACACTGATTTTACCTTCCTTGCCCACAGCACTACAGTATCTGAGCTGATCCCTCTGTAATAAAGCAGTAGGTAGGCTGGTTGCCTTGTGTCTCTAACATGACTTGCTGTGGTCGTACATATGTAATACAATGTGATTTGTAATACCCCCCCAACTGTTTTACTTGGAGTTTTCCTGCAGTTTGTAGTTACAGTCATGTCTGTATTTTATGCCCAGAACCCTGGGAATAATTCTTTTTGTCTTCATTCTAAAATGTCTCAGGAGGTTCAGTCCTACTTTGCAGCTGCTGGTAGAGAAAAATGTCAATATTTTTCAGTTTCTGGAATTTTTTCTATTTCACAACATTACTGTATTTTAGTTTCATTAGTAGTATTAATCAGACCTGATAAGTGGGGCTGTACTCTACCACCTGCTTGGGAAATGCTCACATCTCCTGTAGCTTTTTGCCTGCCAATAGGGCAAATCCCTCCTCCTTGTAACCCTGTAAAAGAAGCTCTCAGAGTGGCCAGAAGGCAATCCTGGTAATTTGAGGGCAGGTGGTTCACGGGAAGACCCTCTCCTCACATGCGTGTGTCCACACAAACACATGCACTTGATTTTTGAGTCTGACTCATCTTCCAGCACGTGTTGTGTGGCCCAGGAGGGGCGAGAAAGGGCCCTGGGGAGCTCCTCGTGCCGAGGGCAGAGGATTAGTCACGGATTGCTCCGTGTAAACCTCAGCAAGGAGGACACGACTGCTTCCAACAGCCTTTGTAACCAACGCCATTATTTGTATGTTTGGGGAGAGGAAATGCGTAAATTGCTTTCCCATTAGTGAAGTAACCAGGAAATAAACAGAGGGGACCTTGTTTAAAATGTTTGTTTTGTTCCGATGATGAAGATAAGCAACTGGGAGAGCTCTCAAGTTGGACTGCTCTCCCTGAGTCATCCCAGCTTTGCCTGGATGTCGAAGGCCCTCGTGCTGAACACAGCACTATAGCCCTGCAGATGGATGCAGATGATTTAGAAACTTGAGGAATTATTGCAGCTGCTAATTTGCCATTTTCAGGTTCTAGAGCGCTTCCTGCTTTTGGCTGATTTCATCCCCGTTGGATGAAATGGTGCTTGGAACATAAAAGGAGAAGGCGCAGGGGCAGCCAACAGCAATGGCATCAATTCCTGTGTTGGAGGGACAGCTCAGAGGATTTGGGAATAGCTGTGCTGGGTTTCTGATTTGGATGGACACACATCCACAAGGATGGACAGACCATTCCATGGAAGGCAATAGAAGTCCTTTAGTTAGGGCTGCATGGAGAGAGAATTGAATCTTGGAAGTGTAATAAAGCGAAAGTACTTCTTTAACCTCTGATTAGGAAGATGCTCACAACAGCTGCACCCAAGGATCAGCTTCACTAACACTGGGGAGAAGTCTCCTCAGTGGAAGAGCTGCCAGGCAGCAGCATCCTAAGGAAGCTGCCACATCTGCTGTCCTGGGATCTGCAGGATCGCTGGAGAGGTCTCAGATGCAGCCCTGGGAGTGGGCAGCTGGTTGTTGAATGTGCTGGCTTGGGAAATCTCAGCTGGTTTTGCTCCAAAGGCATTGCAGATCCACAGGGGGCTCCACTCGCCATGTGTGGGGGTAAATCATTATAAACCATTAATTCAACAGCTTTCTAGCAGGTGAATGTGCCGAGTACAGCTCTCAGTAATATGTGCTGTGCTTCGTTACCTGTGTTGAGATTACTTTTGAATTATGAGTGTTTTAATCAGCATCACGTTACTATAACAGCAGTGTATGTTGATTGCAGTGAAATAACCCTGAAAAGGCACTGAGAAACCAGAAGGTTGTTTATGTGGAGCTCTTGGCTTCCTCTGAAGCCCTGACAAAACACAGACTCCTGTGGTTTATGCCTCTCACAAGTGTTGTTCTGCATCAGTCCATGATGTGGGTTTGTATCTGTGCACTTTCACAAAATAAAGCACAGTCTTTGATTAGCTCCCAGGCCCAGCTGCAACAGCATAGGATGCAGCCCTAGAAATCTCAGGAAGGCAGGAAAGGCAGCAAGGGAGGGGAAAATGTGGGTTTAGGACGGAAAGAATCTCACCATGTAGATAGGGAAATATGTAAAAGGTGCCTAAACCTCATCCCTGGGAGAGCTTGGAAGCCTAAAAGTGCAATGTGATGGGGTTTGGCTTGCAGCACCTGAGTCCCCTCTGCCCTGGCTGCTGGGAGTCTCACTGGAATAATCCCATAATCCCAGCATCATATCAGGACCGCAGAGATACTATCAGACATACAGATCTTCAGAAATTAGGGAAAGAATGAGCTGAAGCTGGGGCAGGATCCTCTGCTGGGTGATGTCTGGTCTGCTCTGGCAGAGGAATCTTTCTGCCCCTAAGGTCAGGATGTTTGGAGTATCAGGAACATGCAGGAGACATCTGCAGAGTTTTCCAAAGTGCTGAAGTAGTTGAGTGCTGATTTCAGCCAGGGCTGGACACTTAGACTGATCTCTAAGGTCCCTCTTGGGGCTTTCCCCTCCCAGGGATTTCGTCTGGAGACATGGATGCTCCAGCTGTGGAGGGAGCAGCCCAGGAGATGTGAGTCCCTAGAGAGTGACATGCTTGCACTGACAGCTTTTTGGCTTAAATACCTTGTCATTTGAATATTTCTTTTCATTATCCCTTCTCCAATCATTCCAAAAGAGCCTTACAGAGGAGATGGAGTCTGTACCAACAGCCTTTTCCTCTGCTATTGTGTAGCTGCCAGCTGAAATGGATAGAGCTAATTTTTCCTGGGAATGAGGTTCTGTGCTGAGATTGCTGGTGCAGTAATTTTACAGAATGTTCATCCTTCCTGCTTTAGATGTGCCCAGCTCAGGAGGGACAGGCAGGCGTTACTGTACCATGGCACTTTAATGGGCTCTGGAAGCAAGAAGGTGGTTTCAGTCCCCAGGACATATTTAATCTTGTAACATCTTTTACTGCATTTAATAGCCTGTCCTACATCTTAATCACTCTGTGTAGAGAAATTAATCCAAAACCCCCTTTTGTCCTGATAATTGTAAATCTCCACTGTGTTTGCCCAGGTTGGCCTGTCTTCCTCTGCAGTTCCCCAGCTTCTGCCCTTGCGTGCTCACGGGAATGCTCCCCATTGCTCCTCACCAGAGATGGATAATTGTGCACATTTCCCTGCTTTTTCCCGTGGATGTTTACCGGTTTTGTAGTTTTTCCTGCTGCGTTTATAGGAGGCTTTGGATGCTGTGTGCACACCACAGTTCATGCAGGATGCTCCTATAGCGGGGAATGAAGCATCAGGAGGGTCAGAAGTGAGACAAGGAGCTGCAAACAGAGGCTGAGAGAGTGGCCCTACTGCCCCTCTTGCTTTCCTGGCACTGCTTGCTGCCCAAACATCTCTTGGAGCCCCTGCCTGTCCATCCAAATTTACCCCATATAAACCTAGAGCAGGGACTGCTGGTTTCACTTGCACAGGGAGGAGGAAGAGTGCTGGGTTGGCTGTTCCTCCACATATCCGTGTGGCTATCGATCTTTGTTGTGAGCTTTGGCATCTCTTTTGTAGTTGTAGCAAGAAAATGTTCAATGGTTCAATGGCTTCAGTAATGTGAGAGCTGCTATTTCTGTACTGTCAGGAACATCGTTTGAATTTGGGATCGAGTCACACGAACAGTAACCCTTAAAAGGGGAGTTTACAGGTTGGATAACTGCCTCCTAACGAGGCACTAGATGAGCGTAAAAATGAGAGGTTTGATCTGATTCAGAATTCCTGGAGATGTAGTTTTCAGGTTTGGCCTAAGCTGCAGTTTGCCAGGTGGAAGCCAATGTATTATTAACTAGAGATTGCTGTACCAATACTAAAATTCTCACCTAAATTAATCTTTCTGCCCTATGTCTCTTCAAGATCTGATGATTGGATCCTGTCAAATACAATTTTATGTGCTAAGAAAAGTGGCTGTGAGCATCTGTGGGGATGGTGAGGGAACTTTAGTGCATGTAGTTGGCGTCTCAGTCAGTTTGACCCTCTGGTTTTTGCACAAACAGTGCTGTTGCTGGGAAGCTTTATATTTTCATTTATAGTAGTTTTTGATTTTGTCCTGTAAATGTTCATTTAACAGAAGCACAGCAGAACTGGGAGAAGCTGGAGGTGGCTCTGTGGATACAGTGATTTCTGACGGCCACAGCTTTGCAGGGGACCCGGGGCCTTTTCAGCAAGGGACGCTTAAGAGATGCAATTCCATGGCACCAGGAGGCACCGGTGTAAGGCCGAGATTCCTGTGTGAAATCAGATGGAAGGCTGGAAAAGGCAAGCCTGAGAATAGCTTGGCTTAGGGAAGGAAGGAGATGAGGGCACTGGGTTGGAGAGTTGAATGAGTGCCTTCCTCTCCCTTCCTCCCCTAAGCCAAGCTGTTCTCAGCTAGTGCCTTTTCCAGCCTTCCGTTTGATTCCATGCAGGAGCCTGCTGAACATCCATCCCCCTTTCCTTCTGCTGTGTTTCCAGTCCGGGGGCTGTGCCTGCACTTGGGGACGCTCCTAATGAGCACAGGAGAGTGCGGTGGCACAGGGACAAACCCAACTGGTTGAGTAAATGGCACCAATAAAGATTTTACTGATCGTAAACCACAGACAGTCAATACCAGGACAAGCTGACAGCCAGTGGGAAAGGCTTCAGTAGCAGCGTAATGGGTTTGATTTTCTCTGTTTCCATCAATAACGTGCCAAATGCATTTAGCACAGCTGAACGGGAGCTAACGGGGTATCAAAGAGGCCAGCAAGGAAAGCCTTGCTGTTGTCACCTCTAGCACCAAAAAACCCCAAACAAAGCAAGGTTAGTGCTTCAGCAGCCCATTAGTGTGACAGTGTTGTCCAGCTGTTAGCAAGAGCATTACCTCAGCTGACATCTGACATCATTTTTAGGTGCTCCTATAACTGAATCCTTTCTTCTCCATGCAAGGTTTTTAAACCTTTTTTAAAGCTTTTTTTAATTGAGCTTTTTTTCTTCTGGATGAATTCAACTGGGAATTTTGTTGCACCCAAAGCTAAATGTGCAACAAAACGTCCAGCCTAAATCAGTAATGTTCTTAAATAGAAGCTAGCAATACATTTCTAGTAAGTTGTGTCACAGGCAGTATTTGGGTGACCTGAGGCATTCCTTGGCGACTTCAGGAAGAAGGAAAGCCTTAGGAGAGCTTCGCTACCAGGATGTGTGTGCACAGTCAGAGCAGACCTGCTCTCTAAACTGCCTGACCCACGGCGGCACCTAAATCCAGGCAAGTGCCAACACCTTGGAATCTGAGTCAGACCCCATCACTGAATTGTTAAAGGCATGGCAAGGGCTGCCTCAAGATAAGGAGAGTATGCTTTCTTCTAACAAATCGTTAATCTGTGATTAAAAGCTGCTGCACCTGAGAAAACACACTGGTTTTGTGTGAAATCTGAATTAAATTCTCTGATTACAGAGATAAGGTAATTAGCACCTGTCTGTGTGTAACGTGTGCTGAAAAGGGCACGTGCTGCCTGAGAAGTGTCAGGGCTGCCACTGCATCCTGGATGTTTGAACCAGCATGTGCCAGCTTTTCCCTTTGCTAGGATTCAGTTTTGACACACTTGGTGAACTAGCTCAGCTTAGTTAATTATATTTTTAATTACTGGGAGAAGTCAAGAATTGCTGGATCCATAATCACGAGGAATCTGAGCTTGGGGCGGGAGAATTTCAGACAACTGCAAGACTGAGAAATGCAAACCCTGTCCTAGTGCCACGGTGCTCGCTGCCCCAAAACTTCCTGAGAATATGTGCCTTTGTCGTAAATAGCTCCTAAACATTCTGGTGAGCCTAATAAAACCCTGCCTTGGGCAGATGTCTTTCTTTCTACATGGTAGCACTAATCCCAGTGTCGCTGCGTTGCAGGGCAATTCGGCTGCACTCCAATAAGTAGTTCTCCAGCACTTCTTCAGTAAGGGGTGTTATGTAAGATGTGCAACCCTAATGGAAAATCGTAGGAGACAGGGCTAAAAATGACCTTGGGAGGTGCTGTGGTCCTGCCCCGGGGAGGTGGACGCTGCCAGCGCCGGCACTGAGTGCGAGGGGTGTAAATTGCTGAGAGTGTAAATCCAACGGTGCCATTTTATTTTTTTATATCCAAACAAGGTAGCTGAAAGGGGATGGATTGCAGTGATAGCATGTCTCGGTCATGAATATTAATATTGAGGTAATTAAATCAGATGACTAAGAATTCTAGGACAGGGAGATGGTTTGCATGTCGTTGAATCTGCTCCCCAGTTAGCAGAGAAACCCTTTCCTAAATGTGTGGAGCTGCCAGGTAGTTATGGGAGGATTTAAAGTACCCCTTGCACAATCCTGTTCTTCATTTCCCATTTACTGAAAGATTATGTAGTTGTCACTGCAGTGTGCTGGGTGTGGATTTGAATGACCAAAATCTGATTTGAAATGCAGGTATTAAATTCCTGCCAACACAGTGCAGGAATCTCAAAGGTCTTTTCCAACTTAGTTAATTGTGATTCTGGAATAGCAGCATAACAAATGGACTTTGTTGGAGTTTAATGCACCTGAGCCAAACCCTTATTGCCACACATCGAAGTATCCCTACACCAAACATGCTGAATTCTTTGCCCAGGTAAATTGTTGGCAATTTCCCTCATTTATACCCTCAGTGTTTAAAATATGTGCCTTGGGATGTGGCAGCTCTGGACTCTGGAGACCTCCTTTAGGAGCACGAGTACCGAAGCAGGAAGTGTTGCTGTTGACAGAATCCAGGTGAATTTTGCAGTATCGCCAAAAGGTGTTTCTCCATCTCCTGGCCACGATGATGTGAGCCCTGCCTCAGAGCAGCCTGCTGTCCAGCTCTTGGGTCTCCCACTCTGTCTTTCCCTCAAATACTCCTCTGTTGGATAAAATCCCTTCCACCTGCCGTGTTGGGCTTTTTACTCCAGCTCACATGAACAAGTAGAAAAGTAGGTTGAACCTCTGGGTTTTTGCTTTCTGTAGGGTTCTCATCCCTTTTCCAGGGATCTGATCAGTGTGTAGAGGACCTCAGACTTTAAGATGTTCTCCAGTGCAGTCCCACAGCTGCCTGTGAGTTGTAAGCCTCCAAAAAAAACCAAAAAACAAAACAAACCAACAAAAAAAAAAACCCAATGAAAACAAACCCAGGAAGAAAAAGGAAAATATCAGAATTAAATATGACATCCTCACCCATTGTAAAGCAGCAGAGGATAATCTGGCTTAAAGAATGCTATGAATTCCTTGCTAGACTGAGACCAGGCACAGTCACATTAAAATGGATAAAGCCAATGCACAAATATGCCTTTGGCAGCAACGTAAGTGTCTGATAAAATTTGACATAACCCCAAAATATCTACTTGCTTCAAGAGTGTGGATGTCAAAAGAAAAAGAGATCAGCTACGTAAATATCGATGTTCTCTTACAACATGTTAGAGTGACAGATGTGGAGAGAGGGTGAATTATTGCTGAATTTCCCTAAGAGCAAGATATTTTTGTGTCTCTAATAGTTCAGAAAATAGTTTTATTTCGGCCCTGGAATGAAGCACCACGTTGATCGTGTTCTCAATGATGTTAAGAGCACAGGAAGGTCAAGGAGGGAAGCTCATTTGGTGGTAACCCATTCCTGGGAATGGCAATTGTTCCAAATTGTTACTTCCTTAGCAGTGCCTCACAAAGGAAGGTGGGAAGGAGTGGAAATCAGGTAACCAAGGGGCTCACAGGGAATGAAACCGGCAGTACTGACATGAGCCAGGGACTGTCCTGTTTGCACCGGCTGTTCCAGAGCAGAGAGGTGGATCATACAGGTCTTCTAATAAACACTTTTAGATGCAGCTCTTGTTTGGTTGGGTTTTTTCAAAATTTGGTGACAGTGTTTCACTTCATGCGTTTTCAATTTCTCCATCTCCTATGTCCTTGACTGACTTTTCTGCTCATTTTTTCTCTAAGCTCATAACATCCCAGCATAAATATATTAGCAGATCCTGAAATATATATGTGTCTAGTCTGTGTGTCAAGAAGACTCACATACATTAGGATTTCCTTGCTCAAGTCTTTGGTAGATGACCTAATTTTCCCTTTTAATCAGGTTACAAGAGGAGATTTAAATAACTATTTCACACTTTAAAAGGGTTAAGAGGCACAGAGATTCCAGACCAAATCCTCAGCTGGTAGGAGCTGGCATTGGGAGGTTGAGAACTGAGGCAGAGTTGTGTGATTGGAAGCAGCAGAGATCTCTGCTCTGGACTTCCAACACGCAAGTGAAGGAATAGAACTGGGAGGCAGACGTTGCCAAGAGGTGTGTGTTGTCTGAGGAGATAAGGAATGCTCAGCCAGGAAATCACAGAGGGCCTGGAGCTGAGGAGAATCCAGAGGGGAGCTCGCGTGGAGGGACCTGGTGGGCACAGCTGGGAAATTGGACTCGAGCACGAAGTCTGAGCCCACGCTGACACAGCAGTGAACTTGTAATGAAGGAATTTAGAGCTGGCCAGTGCCAGAGGGAGCGCCGGCTTCAGCCCCTCTGACAACATGGGTGCTCAGGAGCCATCTCAGCTGGAAAGGAACAGAGGGAAGGGTTGGGATGTGCTGGGAGCTGTTGCCTGTGCTAACGGCCGCGCGGTGAGGAGCTCCCGCTGCTCCTCCCAGGAGCGCCTGTGCTGCGAAGGAGCTGATTTGGTGGGAGGGCCCCTGTCGCAGGGAGTTAATTGAATGAGCTGTTCATCTCCTAAGTGCTCATCTGAGCCGGGCTCAGCGGCTCTCCAGAGATGCACCCATCACTAACTATGAAAATCCTCACGCAGCAGAGCGCGCAGAACCTCAGATTACCTCTTCCTCTTTTATTGCACAAGGCTATTTTTAATCCAGTGCCTGGCTGGGCATTAATCATCTTTGACAAATTACTCTGTGTTGTCTTCATGTTGTGTAAATTCCCATGCATATTTTAGCCTGTTGCAGTCTCATAAGAGCAGTAAGTGACACCTTATTTCCCTTATTTTACGGGCAGGCTGCAGTAGTGATGAGGTATCAGAGGAAATTTATGCCCAAATTCATCTGTCAATTTAAACCAGTGAACAGCTGTGTTGTCAATGCAGCTTTGCAGCTTTCTATCAGCCATGGGCTCTGCCCTGATACCCATGGATTCCATACCATCCATCATCAATTTTGCTAATTACATGGCAATATGAGTACAAATGTGTGATGGGAATTGCCATGTCAGAGGAAGTCGAGTGGCTCACTGAGTCAGGAGTGAGTAGATGCGGAATTCCACCCACATACAAGGAGGTGCAAGAGTCGCAGCAGTTTTTCTGCACTTTTTTTCTTACACTCGAGTGCTACATTCCTAGACGTGTCTCTCTCTTAGATCCAGGACTTTAAGAGCAGCAATTCTGTGTGACCCAAGAAATGTGTGATGGTAAAGCTCCTGGGTGCTTTTAGTGCTGGATCAGGGATCTCCTCTTCTTATGTCAAGTTCTCGGGAGCAGACTGGGAGTGACTCGTGTTCTTCACAATGCACCGAAGGTTGCCCTTGTGGAGGTCAGTGAGGGACTGGTGAGCAGAGCAAGCAGACTCTGCTCTTTGCGCAGTTCAGAGAGCAGAGCAGGGCGGTGGGAGCGCGTCCCTGCGCTGTGGGGGAGAGGAGGACACGCCGTGAGCCCCGCTGTGCCCTGGCTGGTCCTGCTGTCAACCAGCTGGGAGCCTCCCAGGCCCTGGGGACGCACAGCTGCTTCCCAGCCCAGCCCCAGCTGCGGCAGCACGGCCTGGCAGGAGCCCAGGAGCTGCCGTGCTGCCCGGGGAGGCTGCGTGCGCCCCGGAGCCCCGGGCTGTGCGAGGGGTCCCGCTGACCCCGGCTGCCTGCGCGGCGGCATCTGCTCTCCCCGGGCTCCGCGGTGCTGACCTGGTGGGACGATGCCTTAGCCGTGTGGAGCGTTTCCAGATGGGGATGGGCTGCAAGAACGCAAGCCTGCCTTGTCTTTCTGTGAGGTTCCTTGGGTCTGAGAGGGGACCACCTTAAGGTGCAGCAGTTCAGAATCACAAGCAGCAAGGAATTTGATCAATTCCAGGATCAGTGTTGCTGGCTCTGCCCTGGGAGGAGCGGAGTGGGATGTTCCGTGGATATTTGAGAGAGGCAATCTGCTGTGAGTACAAGTGAGAATGTGGCACAGGCTCTGGCACTGGTAAACACAAGCAGATCTCGGTGGATAATACGAGTTTTTTTCTGTTTGATTTTTTAGAATCAACCTTGTCCTATGTTAGGCAGCTGGAGGCCAGAGTAAGACAGCTGGAGGAGGAAAACCGCATGCTGCCCCAGGTGGGTGACAGCCCCGCGGGAGTGCCCGGCTGCAGAGCGACCAGCAGCCCTTGTCCTTCCTGCGCGTGAGCGCTCAGATAAACAAAGGCTCTCGCGTCTCTTTGCTCATTTTGCTGTGTTTGAGTAGGGGAATCGTTTAAGGCTGTGACAATGCTTCCATTAATTTTTTTCCTTTGCAGGCGTTGATACCTTGCTAAGAAAAATTCCCTAGAAGCCGCTACTTCTAATTAATTAATTAATTAATGGGTTGAGAATCACAGTGAACTGACCCTTTGCATTCTTATTTTGTTCCAAAAGCTTCTTGTTAAAACATCAAGTACTTTTTATAGATAACCAAAATATTTTGCTCTGAAGGTACAAACATTATAAGTAATAACTGGGTTATATTATTTTTAATACTTTAAGGAATATATTAGATACATTAATGCAAGCCTGAAATTCAGTTGAATAAATATGTAAATATGATGTTAAAGTTTTCCTAACATGTTTCTAAGAATGAAAAATTTAAAAGTTTGGTACAAATGCATCAAAGACACTTGTAATTTTCATATATGCACATACTAGAACATATTTCTATGACATTTCATTAAGTAATCCTTAGAAAAATCCATCAGGTCTTCAAATGAAGTTGCCCACTGGAAAAGAAAAGAAGTGGGATTTTGTTTAAATCGAACACTAGTCATTGGTCTGAAGAAGAAAAGTGCTTAGTACCATTATTTGACTGTAAAATCCAAGGTAACAGTGATGTAGTAGGAAGTAAAATCCACTGGCTCAGATTTATTGCCCTTTTCTTAAGGCAGATTTTAAGTGAAGTGTGGTGGATTTTTCCCTCACCTTTAATATGACAGTTGGAAGGGCCTCTGCAGCTCTTTGCTTGGTGACCTTGGGCACTTTGCTTCTCTCTACTCTAATTTTTGGATCTGGAAAAGAAGGACGACAAGAAATGCCTGCTCATTAACGTGTAAACAGTTTTCAGTAGGAAAGACAAAGGCTGATCCTCAGTGATAACGAATATTATTTTCTTTTCAAGAATGGTTTTCAGGGCAAATGTTAACAAACCCACCCAAAAATACCGTGTGGTTTGTCTTGGGTCTGGAACAACACTGGGAGATAAATTGTGCAGAACATTCTTCGTGGGCCAGATCGTTAGAAGTGTCTGTGTGTTTTTATGTTTGATTTGTTTGGGTTTGAGGCACTGAGGCAGAACTCAAAAAAAGCATTTCCAAATCTGACCGAAGCCTGGAACACCCACACTGTGGGCATTGAGTTCAGTGAAAATACCTTGGCTGGGGTGCCAAACCAGAGAACAGTGCCTGTGGAAACAGCCCAGCACCTCAGCTTGTAGCTGTTGCAAAAATCATTGGAACAAAATATGCTGCGGGTGGGGTTTTGAAGGGGAAGAGTGAGGTGAGCAAGCCTGGAAACTGCGTTTTGTTTTCAAATAGCCGGGTCAGTTTGTCTTATGTGTGTGGTTTTGCTGGCACAAGGATCTGTGGTAGAGTTCTGAAAAATCTCCTCATATCTCTGGATACTTTATTCTAAGACCTAATGAGTGGCAAGAGTTCATGTTTCCTGGCACATTTTACTCTTCCTCCTGGTTGAAGTCATGACTTTGGGGAGAGGAAGGAAGTGTAGACAGCGAGCTTATTCTAACTCTGCACTCATCACCTCGGTGTTACTTTTGCCTGAGTTTGTTTTGGGGGTTTGCTATTCCTGTGGGTCCCACCTTGAACGTGCTCACCTCGGTGGTGATCAGGCCCTGTCACAAAGACAAGGATGCAGGATGGAAACACGTAAACTCCTGGCACTGCTTTGATTCCATTTAATGGGAGGAATGGGAGTTTGTTGGGCATGAAGCCAAGCCAAGTGCTTTTGACAAATAAACTGAAAATCTACAACGAGCTCCGCAACTGATGAAGGTTTTTGGCACAGCCCTTACTCAGTTACAGTGTCCTGCCTTAAAATTTCAGCAGTGCCTCAGTGAGAGATGCCTTTTGCTTTTTGGATAGCCCCTCCCTGATGGGGTGCTGGAGCACTGGGAAGGTTTGGGAATTGCAGGATTGCACTGAGGAGAGAGGTGACAACTCACAGTCGTGCGTGTGACACCTCTGCTGTCTCTGCTGAAGAGCCCTGGCCTTGTCTCAGGCTTTTTTCTCTCCTCCTGCCATGCTTTTCTTCTTTTTCCTCTCTGCTTTCAATATCCTTTCTTTTCCCCCTTTTCTGCTTATGTGTCACTCATGGAGATGCACTGACACATTTGTCGACACCTCTCCAGACAAATCATTCTGTTCCTCTGTCACTTAGATGTGGGTCTTTTCCAATTTCTTTCGCTTTGCTTGTCTCCCTCCATATGTATTAGTTTTCTTTTCAAAACCCCACAGACCTCTAATGTAAAGGTTTTATTAATATTTAGTGGCAAGAACATTTCCAAAGAAAATAGTTTTAAGTGCTACCATCGCTGTTCAAATGGAGCCTGAGTTTCAGCTCACTCTGCTGTAGTGAAGGGCTACTTTGTCAGGGGAATTGCAGTACCACCACTGAGTCAATATTTTAGTTTGATCAGGTGATAGAAAAGGTATAAAAACGGGAATATTCACTTAAGCCTGTTCATGTCTCTTGCTGTGCTGCACAGTGGTTGAGAAAGTGGCTCAGAGCATAGGAGGGGGTTTCAGAGTTAGGAGGAGCTGTAGGTTGCAGGTTTAGTGAGAGCTGTTCTTTTGTTGTTGTTGTTCTGTTTTCCTTCTCTCCAATAACAAGATATGATCCAGACCCTTTCCGTTTGTGGCCACAAGCAGGACTTTTGAGCAAGAAAGCGGATACTTTCCAAGATTTATGGCACGCAGCTGGGTCTTCTGTCGGGAATGGCAGACCGTGCCGGCTGCGGCCGGGCCAAGGGGCGAGCAGCTGGCACTGGTGCTCCTCAGACGCTCCTGTGGGCAAGGCCGTGTGACAGCAGGGCCTGGGGGCTGCGGGGCGGGAGCAAGAACGATGCTGGTTTGCTGGGTGGAGTTCAGGCCAGAGTGGTTCCCCGTGGGGCTGAGGCAGGAGCAGCACGTGGGCTCCAGCAGAGCCTGCTGCTGACTGGAAGTGCTCACGGAGCTGCAGCACCGCTGGGGATCGGGTGGTGCAGCTGATAGTGAGAAGGGAAATGGCAGCATCTGCGGTGCTCTAACCACGTACGGCGTGTTGGCCCTGGCTGGGGGCCAGGTGCCACCAAAGCTGCTCCATCACTGCCTTCCTCAGCTGGTCAGGGGAGAAAACACAGTAGAAGGCTCGTGGGTTGAGAGAAGGACAGGGACAGGTCACTCACCAACTTACTGTGATGGGCAAAACAGACTCGGCCTGGAGAAATTAGTTGAATTCATTACCACTCTAATCAGAGTAGGATAATGAGAAATAGAAACTAAATCTTAAAACATCTTCCCCTCACCCCTCCCTTCTTTTCCAGCTCAGCTTTACTCCTGATTTCCTCTATCTCCTCCCTATCAGCAGCGCAGGGTGGACAGGGCTTTGTTTCTTCCTTCTTAAATGTGTAACTCACCTGCACTGAGCTGAAGGCCTGAGAATTGGGAAGCCATCCCTAAAGCTTCCCCATTACTAAAACCCTAAGTCTTCCCCTGCACTGAAGTCTTGTGACACCAGTCCACTACACCAGGACATAACACCTATGCCGTTGTAATGAAGATACTCAGCGATAATTAATAAAATATGTAGGGATCAGAGATCGGACTCGGATCCCAGCTGCAGCTCCCTGGGCTGTGACAGGCCTGTTACGTCAGTGAGTAACTTCAGAGGCCTGGGAAGAGGAGTGTCCTCCCAGACTTGCCGTGGTGCATGACTGCTCCCCGTGCCTTACGCTGGGGGAAGCCAGATCAGGATCTGGCATCCACATGTCAATTAGCTGAAGATATCCCTGAGTTTTTGTAGGGGTGGTATTTCAGGGCTGATCAGCTCAGCTGAAACGCTCTGGGAATGAGGACATCTGTCATATAATGACAGTGAATGCATTTGCAAAAGACAAACCTGGCAAGTCACCCAATTTAAATTGCTTCAGTTCTTATTTGTTTCATGGGAGGAGGAGACTTTTCCCCTTCCAGCTCTTTGTCCTTGTAGTTCAGCTTTCCCTTTCAGTGAAGGGGAAGGGAAGGATTGCCAGGATGCTGCAGACAAAGTGCCAGTGGAGCCAGAGTTGGGATGCAGGGAGTGAGCTCCCAGCTCCCACAGCACAGGACCAGGAGGCAGCTCTGGTGCTGGGCTGAACTGGAGCCCCTCTCACCTGGGCTCTGCTGCCTCTGTTTCCTCATTCTTGCCTTTCCAAGGCTTTTGGTCCTTTTCCATCTCTTTTTGCTGTATTTCTTTCACTTGCACTGTGGCTTCAGGCTCTTTTTTGGGGGGGTTGCATCCTTGGTAGCCCATTCCAGTCCTAGTATGTTTTACTGGGAAATGGCAGGCGTGACTCTTAGGCACACATTAGTTTATTCTTAAACTCTTCCAAGACTTTCCATTTCCTTCTTTCTTCCTCCTTCCATTAGATTATCACATTTTATTTCAACCCATTTCCAAATCTTTCAAAAACCTTTCGCTGAGATCTGTGTTTTTAATTTTCCCTCTTCACGACATGGTTTTAATTCTAAGTCTAACTAGAAGATGGGAACTGTTTGGTTAGTGGTTTGTTTTTTCTAAAATCTGTGTTGCTCACAGTCCCGTAGTGTTTGTCTTCTCCCTTCCTTAGCATGTAGAATAGGGAATCCTTCAACCAAATGTAATTAAAAGCCATTGAACAAACTCGTGTTTCCTAATCATGTCATCAAATATTTGCTATGAGAAAGTGAATCAAGAGCACCCACCCAGCCAGTTCTTTCATGTACTCCCATCCCCAGTGTGAGTTAATAGGCCGTTAATGAAGGGCTCCAGTTCCCAGCAGCTGAGGTTCTGAGCAGAGTCTTTGTCTCAGGGAGTCCATTGTGCTTGACAGAGGAAGGCTGGAAGACAAGAGCTCATGAGCTTCATGTTACCAAGACACAAATTCAAGAAAAATTTAGTGCGCAGAGAGTTGCAGTTCTGAGAGGACAGATAGTCTTTTTTCCAGTTATAACTCTAAAAGTCTGGAGTTACTTTGTCCTCAGGATTTTCTAGTAGACTGGATGGAATCTTCTGGCTTTTACATGTGTGGCCTCCAAGGTTTGGAGCTGCCACAGCCCAGAACCTTTTTCTCTTGCCTGTTCATTATCAAAGAGGTTTCTGAAGGGCCTGCTGGAAATGGCTGTTTCTGAGGGGGTGTAGCCAGCAAAGGTTTTGGCCACACCGAGTGTGCCTCCAACCCACAGTGAGGGCGTGTGGATTTTGGCAGCAATATCCTGGAGAGGTTTCTGCTGCGGTCTTTGAGGACAGGTGAAAAACTGCAGCCTTTGAAGACTGTGTATTTTAATTGACAGGAATGTTCCCTAAAAAAATGTCGCTGTTTTCTTTAGTGTGTTATTAATCCAGCCCAGCAACATTCTGCAGTTATTGCTTTCTGGTTTTCCCTTCTCCTGCCTGTTTGAAACAAGCTGACAAACACAGTCTGTGTTTGCTTTGAGCTGTACAGGGAAATTGAGGGCTGCGGAAATCAGGGAAAAAAGCTTTGAAATCAGGTAGTGATTGAACTGGCATGGCAGCTACCCAGCAGGAAGGATCTGCTTCCCAGTAAACCACTTGCCTCTGGGATGAGAGGCGGCTGCAGAATGAGGTAGGGCTTGGATGGTGAGTGAACAGAGCAGTGCCCGGCAGACAGGAAAGTCCTGCTCTCTTGGAAGCTTTGATGAGGTGACTGTGAGTGTCCCTGGGGCAGCCATGGACTGCTTTTCCCTTCCTGGCTCTTCCTGTGTGCCGGGCACCTCCGCAGGGGCTGGCACATGGACTCCCACGGACTGGGCTGGGCACTGGGCTGGGCACTACAGTGGTTTTCATTCATGACTGTCCTTATCAACAATACAGATTGAAAAAATGAAGCTCTCTACTGACTTAAGTAGAAAAGCTGATGATTAATTCTCTCCATCACAGAGCACCCTGTTCTACACAGGGGTCTTTATTCTGACCATGACCAGGGTACAGTGCAGGGTTTGCCTCTGGTGCTGTGGGAAAATGGCCTGAGTAGTAACATTTTGCAGTTAGTGTGAGTGAAATGCTAAATTTCCATTCATCTGGGCTTTTTGTTAAGGTGATATTACAGGGCTGAGTCAGATTTCCTGTTCTTTCTATTCACTAGAGTCACGTTTTGGCATTAGGTATTTTGTAGATTTACTTCTAACAGCAAATGGATCTGCACATTCAGGGATTCTTATCCTTGTGGGAAGCCATACACAGGATGTGGTGTGGGTTTTACCTGCTCTCTGCAGTGGGATGACCTGCACAGAGATCACTTTAGACTCAAAAGGGGCCACGTGCACACTGCTGTACTTGGGCACAGGGGCTGGCCAGGGCCAGCAGGGAAGGCCACAAGGCATCTGTGGGATGAGCAAAAAAGTAAATTATTTCTCAGGTGCTGACATTCTACAGCGCTGTTTGTTCACAGTTACTCAAGATGTTTAAAGTTTATAGAGATTTCAGCACTACAGAGCTGTGACTCCATCCCTCCTGTCCGATTTGGATCCACTTCCACAGTTTGTCGCTGGATAAGAAACGAACAGATCTGTAACATGGGATACTGCTTCCAGTGGCTGGATGCAGGCACTGTGGGGAGCTAGGGAAGGGGAGGAAGGGAGCAGATTTCTCTTCCCATGCTCGAGGTCGTGCTCAGGATCCAGTTTACTCTGGGCTGGGCAGTGACAGGGCGCTCAGTGCACGGACACCGTGGCCAGGTTTCGGGGGAAGGTGAAACGTGTCCATGGTCCCCCTGGGAAACAGCAGCTGTGCCAGAGGCTCTGCAAACCTCAGTTCCTTGTCCCCCAAGGCCCCGTGTGATCAGGCACCACCGCTTTGGCAAAGAGCCTTTTCCTCCTGCTTTGCTTCACTGCCTCAGGAACTCCTAACAGTGGTGCTGGAGTGTCTCCAGCTCGCAGGGCCCATGCTCAGGCTGGGCATCCTCATCATCCCCTGGAATAAGCTTCCTCCAAGGGAGGCAGAAGCTTTACTGCCTCAGTGGAGTGGTCTTACCTGACATGAGAAGTCCCTGAGCTGAGGAAGGGCCTTCAGGGCTGCAAAATCTGTCTTACTTTTAAAGAACAGCTTATGTCTCTTATCAAGGACAGAGGGAGGAAGGAGAAGGATGTCCACAGGGGAAATACTAATTTTCAGCCTCCTACCAGCATGTGCTGGCTGCTTGAAGCAGTGTGTTCACAAGTTTCTCGTTCTCATGAAAGGAGAAATAATGTGCTACATATGGCAGGGAAGAGGCTGTGGAACACAACTGCCTGGAGGAGGGCTTGAACTCTGAGAGCAGCACCACTTGCAGGACATTTGGATTTTGTTGTGTTCAGGAGGCTTTATGTGTGTAGTCCATACTCATTTTCTTAGCATTTTAATGAAATATTTCTATTTTCTATTCAAAACTGACCAAAATCTTTGCTGCCTCTAGAGTTAGTAAAGAATTAGAATACTTTTCCTGATAAAAGCCCCAAAGCTGACAGACAGAGTTTATCCTAACCCAGACTTGTTCCGATCTGCTTCATTACCCCTTTTCCTTCCTCTTTCATTTCCTTTCCCAAAGTATAGCATTAAGCCTGACCAGTCACTAACAGATCTATAAATGCTTTCCAAAGCAAAATAAGTCCTAAAGCCCCTCCACACATCAGAGCAAACTGGTACTGGCCATTGCTGGGGAGGATTGCAGGGTGCTGCCCTGCACAGCCCCGAGCGTGTGCTGGGGTTGTCAGCCTGCTGACGAGATCCATTAGTGCCCACTCTAATGGATTACATGGATCCAGTGCTTGGCAGGAGGACAAGTTGGTGCATGAAATGAAGTTTCACATTCAAGCTTAAAGTACCTTTTCCATGGGTTTAGCATATGCAGCATTCTGGGGAGGGTTTTAAAACATATTTAATTTTTTTAGGTTTTTTTTTGGAATATATTAGGTCCAGTCCTGCAGATGACTGGGGGGGTTGAGTCGATGTTTTGGGTGGCTGGGAGGTTTCTCTCTGCCCCTTGGCACTGCTCTGAGCCTGCACCATTGGTTACAATGGCCTTAGCATATCCCTAGAGCATTAGGGACTTGCCTTGGACTGGGTTACTTCCCAATGAATTTTCAGGCAGACTGGATCTGTGA
This sequence comes from Callaeas wilsoni, assembly GCA_013398955.1. Classification (NCBI taxonomy): domain Eukaryota; kingdom Metazoa; phylum Chordata; class Aves; order Passeriformes; family Callaeidae; genus Callaeas; species Callaeas wilsoni. Next base: position 33,171 of record VWPU01015075.1, read on the forward strand.
AGTTCAGCCTCGTGTCTTTGCTCTGTGCCCTTTTTCTCCCACACCCACCTTCATCTTTCCTATTGTTTAGATTAGAGACACCCCCAAAAACTCCGCACTGTGCTATGTGCTTGCTCAGCAGGGCAAATGACTGCACATGGGGCACTGATCCTCATCAGAGGCTCTTTCCACTGTCATTATTTTTCCTTCAGAAACGCATTTCCCACACATTCCAGCAGGAATTACCGCTGCATTATTTCTTAATGTTTCCTACAGTGTTTGTTGCTCTTTAAGGGAGGAAATTTCCATCTCTCGCTCTTTGAAGCCTTTTGCTTCTTTGTACTTGACAATTTTTTTTTAAACAAAGTTCTGCTTGAGGAATGAAAGGGAAGATCAGGGCAGGTTGGGAGCAGCTCGGGAGCGGAGCTGGGGCGCTCCCAGCAGCTGCAGTGCTCACATTGCTGCCCACGGATGCAGCGGGGGTATTTTTAGCACTCCTCCAGAGCCACCCGCTTGCTCAGGTTACCTCACTCCAGGAGATCCTGCAAAGGATCCTTTACATCCTGCAAAGTTTGAGGTGACTGAGCTGGAAGAGTTTAAGTAGCTTGCATTTTTTTGGGCAGTGTCCTGAAGAGCCCTTCCAGGTGTCCACGGGGAGGACAAAGCCCTTGAGGTTGTCACTGCTGGGGACAAGTTGACATCTCTCAGGCCAAGGGGGCCATGCCCTTGCCTGGAGGAGCTGGAGGCAGGGAAGGAGTGAGCTGGCAGCCTGGAGCTCCTGGCTCCTTCCCTGGTCTGCTGTGCAAACCTCGTGTTGCAAACCTCGCAGCAACATTCAAAAATGTGAGTTCTGTTGAACGAACAACCTCCAGAATTACTGAGATAAAATTAGACCTTCTCAAAACCGTCCTTTGAGGTTGAAATTATTTCTCTAGACTTTGTAGCACTTCTGTGAGGCGATGTACACACGTAGGAAATTTTGTTACTATGTCCTGATTTTTCCAGGGAGACGCCCTTGAGGGCCAGAGTGTTCGGGTGCCACTCAGCAGTGCCACCCACGCTGCCTCGCGTGGGCCGTGGTTACTGTGGCACAGGAAGAGGGGGGCTTTGGAGTAACTCACGCCTTCAGTGCTTCTCAGCCTTTTGCAAAAGAGCAATAAATAACTGACATGTTTTAATTAGTGACCAAGCCTTTTGTGTATTAAATAGTGTTTAATTTTTTGCGAAGGATGCCATTAGGATGCCAGGAGGGGCGGAGGGGAGTCACTGCTCTGCAAACGAGCCAGCCAACGTCAGTGGACATGGCTCAGCCTCTCAGCAGTCTGACTCAGTGGTAAATGCTCTGAAGGTAATGCTGCTCCTCTGGTACAGTCCATGCAAAACGTCCTGTCTGTCCCTCAACACGTGTGTATTGTCCTGGCAACATCCCCATGGGCACCACGGGGATGTTACCATCATGAGTGGGGTTGTTTTTGTGTGTCACTCATTGCATCTGTGGACTGTGTGTTTTCTGGGCAGGGTCCAGCCCTCACAGCCGTGTTGATTCCAGCTGTAGCTGCTCTCCATGTTACACTCATAGTTTTTCTTTGGAGCTGGAAGTGGTGTTTTGCTGAATAAGAAAGTCTTTCATTGAGGATGCGTGTTTGTGCTCCGGTGGAATACGAGGGATTCCTGTAACCTGTGCAGAGAGAAAGACTTTAATGCAGCGATAAAGCCAAGGCATACAGTATATTTGTGTTAAAAATAGCAAAGACCACAATCCCAAGGTCAGCGTTGAAACTCTCTTGGGAACAGATTTACCCTGAAGTCAGGGCTGGATTGCAAAGGCCTGTGTGGCATTGGTACACAGCAGTTGACACAAGTAATCAGAAGGGTGAAGTTTCAAGTTCTCCCTTCGGTCAGCAGTGAAACTGTTGCAATTAAAGAAACTTAGAAAGTGTTACAAGATTCCAAGGTTTATGGGGTGACGTGAGACAACGAGTGGCTGAGTTCACTGTCCCGCTGCAGCATGGGCGCCAGCGGTGTCCGTGTTCCTCTGGAGGGGAATAAAACTGGGAGAGAGCTGAGCAGAAGGCGAGGACTGTGTATTCCTCTCCCAGTGCTGGCTCAGACGTGGTTGTTTGGGGCTTTGGGCACCACTTCTCTCCTGTGCTTCACTCCTTTCTAACCTGCTTTGGGTTAAGTGGGTGTTACTCCCCACCTACACAGGTGTTGCAGGGACATACTTGGAGGGGGAGGTTTGCCCTCTTTCTGGAAGGGACTTCTGTAGACATTTGCTCTGGTTTTGAGCTCAGCAGTGCTGTTGACTTGCCTGGACATCCGAGTTCCTGCGCAGGGTGATTATGTGCCTCAGGCCGGGTGACATTGGCTTCTCCTCGGCAGAGCCTGAGGAAATGGGTTTATGCAGGTGAACAGAGCACAAATTACAGCAATCAGATCCCTTCCTGTAACACAACCCCCGGGCACAGCAGCGCTTCCCCGCAGCCACCTCGGCTGTTTTCCTGCCATGCAGAGGAGTGAGGCAGCACAGAGTGCCCCGGCCCCTCTCCTCGTGCCCCTCCACGATGGGCACCCCGACCACGTCCCTGCCAGCAGCGCTCTGCCCAGGGGTGCACTGACCTCACCCTCGTACAACACTCCCAGCTCCCGGGGAGTGCCTGCTTCAGAGTGCTCCGGGTCCTCTCTGCATCTCCCATATACTTCACCTGCTGCTGCCTAGAAAATAAAGCTGTGCCGGGTAATTTTGTCAAGAGATCATGTGTCATTATGGAAAAAAGCCTTTTGTAGTTCTCTTAAAATACCCCTTTGGCAAAGGCTCTTCTCTGAATGGAGCATTTAACAAGGTGCTTTTGACAACCTGTAATAACAGCTGGTCCATGTAAGTGAAATATTGGAACAACAGCTGATGCTTTGCTTGCTGAAATGGATTGATAAGAAATACACAGAGTTTAGTTCAACATGACGTGAAAGCTGAGCTTTAAGTTCACTAGGAGGTACTGCAGCAATTGATATAAATGAAGTGTTGTATCCAAATGGAAAGTGAGCTGTCAGCTCGCAGACTGCCCGACTTCCCCCTCCCCAGGCAGGGAGCAGACCCTGCTGTTTCCCCAGGAAAGGCTAATGGGTTTGATCCCACCTTTCTGGGGAATGCACAGCTGCCCCTTGCATCACTCTGCAGAATCAGGTGCAGGAGGAAGAACCAGCCAGCACCAGGAGCCTGCTTTTCAGTGCAAATTTGGCAACTTGGAATTCCTGCAACAAAGAAATAGTCTCTCTTATAAAACCTCATTGTTAGTGCAACCCACTTGTGCACAGCAAGAAATCTAAAGAACGGGAATGTGTTTTAAAGGGACATTTCCATTAGAAAACAGAGGAGGTGTTTGTTAAAATAGTGCTGTTGTTTTCCTGACTTCGAAAGAAATGAAAAAAAAAAAAAGGAAAAAAATGCCTGGAACCTCCTGCTGGTGGAGGAAGTGGGGAAAAAGAGCAGAGCTTTGCCATGCAGCTGGTCGGGTAAGGCTCTTCCATGACCTGCTCTGTCAGGCAGGATGGCTGGAAGAAGTTGCCACGTGTGTGTCCCCATGCCTGGGCCAGTTGTGTCTGACCAAACCGCTTGTGGTGCTCCACACAGACTGACTTTGCACTGGGACAGCTGGAAAAATGTGCAGTGTAAGTTTAAGGTGTTTAGTTTTATATTCCATATTGAGCCTGGAAGCACCTGAAGATGCAAAGTAATCTTCGTTTAAATGCTGACAGTATGCCCTTGAAGATTTTATATGGAAATTAAGTCAATTACTGTTTCTGTAATGCAATTACTGTTTCATTAGGAACACTGTAGTGTTAACATGTGGGTTAGTATTGATCAGAAAAATCTATGTGTATAATATATCTGGGATAAAGTACTCTGTGACTCAGCTGACCTGAATTTATCCTTCATAAGAATAAAACTTGGCAAGTGTGATGAAGCCTGGCAGCCTCAGTTTCCCCACCTGAAAAATGGCCGTATGTATTTTTCTGCCTGTAATATTCCTTCAAAATTTATGGATAAAACCCCAGTTTCTAACTCATACATATTTTATAATAATCCATAAAAATTCTTGTGATGTAAGTAATGCCACTTCTAAAATGCTCAATTTGACATTATCACTTCATTTGTGTAAATCTCAAATATATACTGGTATCCCACCTTGTCCCTTTGTTCCCGAGCCATTCAAAGCTCTGCTGCTGGCATTGAAATGCTCCCTGTTCCTCTGACTTTTATAGTCTGTGCCTGATTTGACTATTGATATATTATTATACTTTTCAAATTGTTGGTTATTTCCTTTCTGGTTTTGTCTTCTCTTACACCCACCCAGTCCATGTTAAAAGCACAGTGGATTTGTGATGAACTAATTAAAATGTTTCTTTTCTTTTGCATTCTCCTTGCAGTTCCTGCCAGGCTGGAACTCAGTGTTTAGCTGCAGCCTGATGCACTGTGGGTGTTTCACAGGAAACGTTTGCCATGGCACCGTTTTGCCTGTGAAAACAGTGGAACGATGACAAGTTTCACTTTGAGCTCCAGAATTTTGATGCATGGTGTTGATTGGTACCAAAATGCTGTCTGGTACCAAAATATTGCAAAATGCAAATATGGCTGTGTAATTCATGCTGTAGGAATTTGGTGGTGTTACATGATCGTGCTGGTATTTTATTGAGATAACGGAGGTGGGAATTCTCTCCTCAGGATGTGCGTATGGAATTCGTGCCTCCTCATCAATAATGTATTTGGGAATGTTTTTGCCTTGTATTTATAACCTTGTGGTGCCTTTTGAGAACGTAGCCACATGTGCCAGCAGGTTTAGAGATAGTTCATCATGTATTAGTGAGCGTGGGGGTAATTCCAAAGCACGGGAATGTCTGGGTTGAGTCTGGAGGGGTGTTACTCATTGTTTTTCTCAGGTTACTGGGAAGTTTTGTTTGCAATTCACTTGGGAAGGGAGCCCAAGGGAAGGTGGGATCCACCACTTGGGATTAGGGGTGTAGCTGGGCAGGAGGCCTCAGGGAGCTGAGATTTCCATGGGTATTTCCTGCTGCTCATGGAGTCCCACAGGCCTGGAATGCTGCTGCAGCCAGCAGATGTAATGGCTCTCACTTGCAGTTTGGGTGCAAGTTCCTGCCTGGCTTCCAGGGACATTCCTGCATCCTGGCACTCTGGTGTGTTGGAAGGAAGCTAAAAAGGAATCCCCATGGCTGCATTGTGAGCCTCACAGCTGTCCTTTAGCTGAGGCTTCTGCTGAAATTTTGAATGATTTTGAGTGACATTTTGACCCCAGCTTGTCACTTGTGCTTAGGATGTGGGCTGTCTTGTATGAGTTTGTCCCTTCCTAGCAATCAGGGGCCACTCATTCAGCTGGAAATAAAGGACTTTGGGAAATGTCACCTCCTAGTTTATTACTGTGTCAGCATTAGCTGCTTGGTAAATATTGCCTTAATATTTATTGACAAGAAAAATTGTTGAAAGTCATGGGCAGGTGCAATGTGCCTTCTCACAAAAGCTGTCCAAGAGACCTTCCTCTTTGATAGTATTAAGTTAGGAAAATCAGGAACCAGATGTTGGAAAAAATTGTCAGATCCAGCCTGGCTGTGCCACAGACACCTGATTTGGGAGGTGTCACTGAACCCCCATTTTCCGTGCTCTTACCACGGCAGTGTTTCATTGCACAGCAAACGTACCTAAAGCACACGTGTTTTTTATGATGGTGACTTGGGATTTCTGGCTGCAGGAAATCAGCCAGACTCATCATATGGCAGGTTTGCAGGGTTTGGGTCATGCCCACCCATTGGAATTAAAGACAGTGCCCTTTAAAGACTTGACTTCGTTCAGCCCTGTGCTTTAACACTGTAGTCATGTTGCTTCTAGTCTGAAGTGTTTCTGGTTTTCATGCTTGCACTCAGGTTTTCTTCAGCAGAGGCTCAGAGAAACTGGGTGATTTTCCTGTCTCTTGCACAGAAATCACAGTTAGGACCTTGGGTTTGTTCTGCCTTTGCTCATCAGCTATAGGAGCTGCCTTTTCAGGATGTCAGCTTCCCAGGACCCAGCTCCCTTGTCTTTATGCAGTGCCAGCTAATGCAGCGTCTGTTCACTGCTGGACTTTAGGCACTGGTAACATACAAATAATGAATGATGACAATGGAAAGCAGCTTTTACCTTTCTTGACAGTCATGTTGCTGTTGGCCTGGAGATTAATGGGCGATTTAGTAGCAGTTACAAAAAAATAGTCTGAAATTGCAATACAATTGATAGGAATCACCATTCTTGTCTCTAGTGGTCCCTGAGAGGCCTGGGGACATGACACAAGCTACTGTTCATGTGCTCATATTCCATCAGCCTTTCTATAAATCATTATAAAAGACTTCTCTGAATGTTAGGGGGCATCACTTCTCTGCCTTTTTAATTCCAGTATTGTAGCATGGGTGTTAAGCAGAGTGTAGCACAGTGACTGCAGGCACAATTCCTCTGACCTCAAGGAAGAACTAGTGGAGTCGACACTTCTAATGCCTTGCTTGATTTTAAGAGAACAAGCAAATGCTTTGAAACAGAGGAGAACTGCTCTGTGGTTTTTAAACTGGAGACGTTTAGACACCTCTGGATGGATCTTTGTGCTTCTGAATCACATTCTGCAAGAGATGTGGTTGGGGAAATAGTTGGACAGAGTTTCTGTTGAGGTCTGCAAACACCTTCAGTCTTGTGTGTGAAGCATAAAATATTCCAGTGATGCATGTGCCGGTTCATGTGTCCCTGTTTTTAATCATTATTACCTGGAAGCATGTGCTTTCTGTGTTCAGAAGGAATGCTGTGTCCCTTGGGAGATGGTTTGTGCTCCCGTTGTGTGTCCCTGCCCTGTGTCCTACCTGTGCTGCATGGTGTGTGTGCCGAGCTGTGGCATTCCAGGTGCATGTCCGTAGGAACGCCGGTGCTCCTTACCTGGGGATAATGAGCTCTCTTTCCATCCCTCCCTCTAGGTTGTGTGGAGGAAACTTGGAGATGCTGCAGGGTCGTGCCCTGGAATTAGACAACACTTGTCAGGAAATCAGTATAAAGGACCGATGTAAGAGGCCCTGAGCACTCCTCTCTCCGAAGAGCACGGTTTGGACTGCCCAGGGAAGGGAAGAACTGCCTGTGTCCGCCGCAATTCCCAGCTGACGACGGGGGGTCTGCACTGCGAGAGACTGCTGTGCTGGAAAGGGGGGACGTTCTGCGCAGGGGTCTGGCGGGGAGCCGTGTGGCAGTGTCCCCCAATCCCGCTGTTCCAATATCCCGGCTAATGAAGCGCTGCACCCTCACCGCAACACTCCACCCTTAGAAGCGCTGAGGTATTGCCATCCTAAACAAAAGATACTTGGGATTCTGCAGGCGTTACGCGAAATAAGTTTTATTTTCGTTAGTTACAGTGAATCTCTGATAGGTCTGAATGAGTTTTCCACTGGATTTAAGAGAGGTTTTTCAGCACGCTGGAGAGACACTGATAAACTGTGCCTTTGGTCTCCGCAGGTTTGAGAAAGTCGCTTCTTAGTAACTCACACTTCAGTCTGTAAAGGATCCGTTAATGGTGCTTAGGCAATTTCCAGGCGATTTTTTTGCTTTGGTAGAATACCTGCCTTTGGAGGTGCTAAAAGACCATAAAGTCCTAACCAGCCGGTAGTGTAGCATAACTACAGTACTTGTAGTGATCCACAATTTCTTTCTAAATGAAAGTCAAGATAGCTTTCTTTTCGATTCACTTTGATGCACATCTTCTGAAGAGGTGTAAGGTGTTTAATGAACGGCCCTTTAATGAACAGAATACTTAGGCATCACTATTACAGGTCTCAAGTCAGGATCTCCATCAGAATTTATTTTGGAAAGTATTTTCCAATTGCCAGGATGCTAATTTCTACTGTTTAATTTAGAGACATGCCGGTTTATTTAACAAGAGCCTACAAAGATCTAAAAGATTGCACGGCATTATAAAAAAAGCTTTTCTTGCCACTGTAGCGTTCTTTCAAAGAAAAAGGTTTTATTATCTTCAGAGCATGTCTTTCATTATTATGAGGCAGAAAGCTCTTGTTCGGATTGCCTGAGATTTGACCAGACGGCGCCCTAGATGTGCTTAGTTTATTTTTATCTCTGTGTATGATCCTAGTTGTGTGTATTGAATTACAACGATAGATATTTTGTGTATATCTTAAAGCAATGATAGTTTCATGTATGAATGTGCAACAGGCTTGTGACTGAATGCTGTTGCTTAACTTTTTACCATAGCTGAGTATCAAAAAGACTGATGAAAAAGAGTTAGAAAAAAAAATAGGAATGCAACAATTCCTGGGTTTCTGGTTTGTTCTTGGTTACTAAGATTTGAGCCAAAGCAGAACCTCTGTTTTTCTGAGCTTGGACTGTATCCGTGAGCTATTTGCAGTGAAATGTAGCTCGGTTGCTGTACAATCTTTTGTTATATAGGAGTATGATGTAAATCTGCTATCTGTCTTCAGAAAAAGTGTGTTAATTTGCAGCAGTAATTCTGTTGGTTTCTGTTGTTATTTTCACTTGGTACCATTCAATGTAAGGCCTCTGATCCAGCGTTGCTTTCTTGGGCAAAACTCCCATTCACCGCTTCTGCTTGAGTTGGAAGTGCAGAATCCAGCCTTCTGTTCTGAACCATTGCCCTCCTGCGTGGTTTCTGGTATAACCCCCAGCCCAGACAGCTGTCTGTTCTCTTCCCATGTTGTTTTCTAGCCTATATTGTTTGCAGAGTTCAATTTCAATTGTTGTATTCCTATCTCTCTGTATGTATGAACAGCTGTAACACCTGTACTTGTGCCTGCACTCCGGACGTGCAGGGGCCAAGCGAGGGACACTGGTCTTTTGACACTACACTTGTGTAAATTTTGATACTGTATTAAAACTATTTTTTTACAGTTCTGCATACGATGGGGTATCAAGTATTGTGTTCATCTTAGCAATGGTAATAAATTATAGAATCCCACCCTTGTTTGCTCTCCTTTACTGACTGAAGCTCTGAGCCTGTTGGGCTTACAGGCAGGAGCTGTTGGAAATGTTTCCTGCTCGATTGAGAAATTAGCTGCAAGCTGTGCATTTTTCTTCATTTTCTTGCCAAGTGTCTGTAAAAAATCCCAGCAATGTGAAGTTGCTTCTCTGTTTTGTGCTAAACGAGGAATAGCTGTGGGTAATTGTGCAGGGGATTTTGACCAGGTGCAGCTCGTTCAGTCCTTAGCTGTGCTGCGTTTGCAGCCTCAGGACACCTGTGCTGGTTCTTGCTTCCTCCCCTCCTCACAGAACAGTCTTGAGGTGAGAACGGAGGAACGTAGAGCTCCTGGAGTCTTCTTGTTCAGGTAAGGGGTGCTGGTGGGGGCTGGCAGTGTCCTACAGCGCGTTGGTGGCCTCATGTGCCACCACATCCCTGCCCCTGGACTGGCTTGTGTGGGCCAGGGGAAAGGGCTGGCTCCTACTGCAGAGCAGAGAACTTTCACTAAATTTTCTGCAGAAAAGAGATACCTAGTACAATCAATATCTTGAAGCTGATGAATCCCATGGGGACTCCATAAAATGCACCTTCCTAAGAGGAGAAAGCAGCCAGTGTGTGGAGAAGGGGGTCAGTGCTCTTGGGAGGTTCTGTAGCCCACCAAAATGCTTCTGTGCTAATGAATAAAAATTGCTGTAGTACTCGGGGACCTTCAGCTCATGTGTCTTGCTCCCTGCCCCTGTGGTTAAGCCTTTTTCAGTGAAATGTAACTGTGCCAAGCCTCGTGGACTCTGTGCAGTTGGTTTTAGCAGAATTCTGCTTTGGTTGAAAATCTGCACATGTTGTTACTGAGCCTTTCCCAGGGTCTGAGCTGAGCCTGAATGAATGATAAATTCACTGTGCGAGTGAATTTTAAATAGCACTTGTGTAGTGGATGTATGGAGTGGATTTTACCTTCTGTACTGCAGAAAATCTGCTTTGCTGAAGGGTTAGAAGGTAAAGAATGGCACTTTGTTTTCAGCGAGTGACTGGTTTCAGTAGAGCCTGTTCCCCGAAGGCTGCAGTTGATGGACATGTTTATGAATGTGGCATGAAGCCAGAGTGCCCTTTTTAATGTTTTGTGCAGAGCCAGCCCAAACAGCCTCTGTGGCCTGGGGACAGTGCCTGGCCCTGCACTCCTTTTTGCTACCCAAACCTCTCAAACACCAAATGCCCCCCAGGCTCTCTGTGTTGCCTCCCCAACAAATACCAGCCATGCCAGGGTACTGGTTTGTTTAATTCCTCAAATATTTTTGAACTAAGTCCTAGGGTGGTGTGAATTCCTTATGATCTCACCACTTTGATACAAAAGAAAATAGCTTGGCTATTCCCCCCCCCCCCCCACTTTTAAGTGGAAAAGAGTCTTGATGAGACTCTGCTTTATTTTGAGCAGAATGGGCCAGCAAATGCAGCTGCTGGGTATGGAATGCCAAAATCTCCGTCTATCTCCACATTTGTGTTTTCCAGGCTCAGGTGAACCAGCCACGAATGTCCCCAAACCAGCACCAAACTGCAGCTCTGGTCATCCCACATCCCCAAGGTAAGAACAGCTGACTCAATAGTGGCTCTGCCTTAATTAAACCAGCAAACAGGAATTTGCTGGGCTGCTTTGTGCTTATGGTGCTTTCTAGGACGTGCAGTTGGGCCCAGGAGTGAATTGTGAGGTGGTGTTTGCCAGAGCTGGCAGCTCAGGTCTGATGTGTGCAATATTGGCAGTGAGGGGTAAGGGGAACTGGCAAAGGAACACTGAGCAAATTATCTTGCTAGGAATTACTCTTTTATTAAAGGAAAAGCTCCTTCCTCTCCTCCTTGGTGGCTCCAGACTCCTCCTGTTTGTTTTTTTTTCCTAATCCCAGAAATAGCATGGCATGGTTGAGATTTTCAATGTGTGGAAGGTCAGAGAGGAGGAGAAGGCTTAGCAAGACTACATGGGATTGGTGGGGGTCAAGCAACACAAAAATGGTAGTGTGAAGGAAAATTCACTTTTGAATGCTCTTACACGAGGAAAAATATGACTGTGTTTTAAAAGCTTAAGAGAACATGGACCAGAGACAGAAACCTTACTTGAATTGTTCTTAACTGTTCAAGCTCAGTTCTGTGTGGGTAATTCAAAAATTGAGAGATATTGATGGGGGTGCTGAGAAATAAGTAAAACCATAGTGTCCTGTGATGCTGATATGAGGGCTCTGCTGGAGTCGGGCTCTGGGGAGCTCCAGTCTAGCCCAAGCATTAGTGGCCCTCCTCTTGCTACTGGCTTGGGGGAAGGACCCCAGGGACTACAGCACATGCTTCTGTCTGAAACAGCTTCCCAAACACCTGGTTTACACAGAAGTGCCAAAATAATAAAACTGAATTATTTAATGTGTTTGTTAGAACATGATAATTACTCTCCTCTTGAATAAGAACTTGTTATAATGATCTCTTCAAAGCACTGGCCGTGGCCCTGAAGTTCGATGTTTCTTTGGATTTTTCTGCCCCCCACTACTGTGTATAGGTTGAAGTAGATTTAAAAAAATATTTGTAAGTCTGCAGATGGAAAAAAAATAAAGGAAAAAATAACTATTGCCAGCTTCTGGAAAGAAGGCGGTCAAAGGGAAGGGGGACGGGGACCTGCCTTGCAAGTGGCTGCAGGTGAATCTTGTGCTGCATTAGGTCGGACAGTCTATTTGCAATGAGCTCACCTGTGTGTGGCAAACAGCGAGAGAAAGGCAGGGCAGAGAGACAAGGGCATTTAACCGCTCACAGGTGACTTCATTTTCATTTTATCATCACTCTTGGTAAATGCCAGGGGCTCGGATTGGCCTGTGAGCAGTGATGTTCCAAGGCTGAACACCTCCACTGTGGAGAAGGAGGGGTTCGATGACGTGGTTGGGGTTTTTTCAAGAAGCTTTCGAAGTCCCTGGTGTGACACAGGACCATGCTGGCTCAGGCCAGCGCGCTGAGCCCTGTTAAACCATAGCGTCACTCACAGCTTAAGCGTAAAGGTCAGAGTGAAAGGCAAATGTTCTCTTGGGTGTGGAGGTGGCCTTTCCAAATAGGATCCGGTTTGTTGTCAGAGCGGTGGGAGCTGGCCCGGACATCAGTCAATGGTGCGGGGCTGTTGAGCTGCTCTGTTTTCACAGGCATTAGACTTCATAAGAGAGGAAATACACAATCTAAAAATAAAGTATTTTCTTCCCCCTGCTGCAAGGGAAGTCTCCACAGACTGTTGCATACTCCCATTTAGGAAGGCCCAGAGCCCACCCTACCCAACCTTGAGAATCCCAGGAAAAGCACACCATGAAATGTGGAAATGTTTCCATGGGAACTGTTCCTCTACTTCTGCTAATAAAACAGACCTATAACACCAGTGACAACAGGTCCCAGTTTCTGCACCAAACTACAAACAGTGAATGCTACAAAGGGAGCTGGTAAAGAGCAGAAGTGTAAATCAACACAACTGCTAAATTAGGTACGTTCGTGCCTCTCCGTGAGAAAGCACAAGCAGATAAACAAAGCCCTTGGGGGGAAACAAAAGAAAGAAAAGATCATTTTAATTACAGCACATCCAGCCAACATAAACCCTGTGGATTGTGTGAAATCAGGTTTGTTCCTCTGATCCGCAGCAGGAAACCCTGTAGCAGATCAAATGTGTTCAGGGAGGCTGTCCTGCTAATTGCTGCTCCTAGCTGAGCCAAAGCAAACTATTTAGACAAAGGAGAGAATTCACTTTTTATTTAGTATTAATTATGAAATAGCATGTCTTGATGGGCTTCACAATAACACTACATTTCCTGGGGGAGGAAAAAAAAGTAGTTCTAATCCTGTGATATAACTGGAGAATTAACCCATTGCTTCAGGCTGGAACCCCAACATGTGCATACAATTAGGTGCAAGCTGAGTGATGTCATGAGTAAAGGCCTTTTCTTCAATCATAACTAATTACGAAACTCATTTTAAAGCCTTCCTTATGAGCATTCTTGTATATTCTGATGTTAAAACAGTGTGTGTGTGTTTTGTTTTTTTTTTCTTTCTGGCATGATTTTCACACTTCCTTTTGGTTTTTATTTTTAAGCCTGTTGTGGCTGTTTTGCAGCATCTCTTTGGCTTCTCCCTAGAGATTTCAGAGTTTTGCCCTGAGTATTTTGGAGGTTGGATGTGTTGCTTAGGTACTCTCACTTTATGCTGCTAAACATGAACTGGAGGGTTTCGTTTCCTCCTGTGCTGTTCCAGCATGTGTGGGGTGTCTCGGAGCAGCTCATCTACATTTGTAGCCATGGACAAACAAAGCCAAAGAGGCAGGGAAGGAGTTGTGTTGGTACCCTGACAGAATGGAAACTGCAGGAATATCCATACAGAGCATCCATAATCCATATGTGCTTATGTTAAGTAATAACTTCACTGTGTTCAGGAAAATGTTTCTGCAAGCGCTGATGGAAAACTGAGCTGGATGGGAAGGCAGGTATGTGCCAGCAGGGAGCAATAAACGTGCTGCTCTAAAGGCACTTCAGAGGCATTTTCAGGTGTAAAAATGAGCAGTTGGTTAAAAAAAAAGTACAAATAAATGAAAAATAGACAACTTGAGGCTTTCCCAGCTGCTTCCCTTGGCTCTTTTGAAGCTGCCTTTTCTTTTCTTGGAGGATAGTTCCATGTGACAGCGGGCTTGACTTTTCCCCTGCTACTATCCCTACCTTAGCAGGAAAAGGAAACAATGGAGGAAAGAGGCAGCCAGTGATTGGTGCCCAGACTGGCGCTGATAAGGTTTTGTCTTGGATCTCAATTAATTAGATGCTCAGGTCTCAGTCAGAAAATGTCCTCGCTTGGTTGAGGAAGGGACCGAGGGCTTGGTCCTGCCCGTGTCTCTGTCCCAAGATTTGCTTGCTGGGAACTGGGCAGGGTTTGTGGGGGTGTTTCTGTCCCTTCAGCTCCCCGGGGGCTGCTTTTTCCAGTGTGTTTTTTTTCCTGGAATGGCAGCCGGGACGGTGGGAACCAGAGGGAGCAGGACCCCCCCTCAGAGCCCCTCTCTCCCCTCACGACTCCTCTCTTCCCCTCTCAAGGTCCTCTTCTCCCCTCACAACTCCTTTCTTCTCCTCTCATGGCACCATCTCCCTGCACAACTCCCCTCACAGCCCCATCTCTTCCATTTCCCCTCTCTCTCCTCCTCACAGCCTCATTCTCCCCTCAACTCCCCTCTTGCTCCCTTCTTTCACCTCATAACTTCTCTCTCTGTCCTCACAGCTCCATTTTTTCCCGCATGGCCCCATTCTCCCCTCAGAACTTTCCTCTCTCTGCTCACAGCCCCATTTTCCCGTCATGGCCTCATTCTCCCTTCAGTTCCCCCCTCACGCCCCTCTTTCCCCTCACAGCCCCAGCTCTGCCATCTCCCCTCACAGCTGCATTCTCCCCTCTCCTCTCACAGCCCCGTTCTCCCCTCACCACTCTCCTCTCTCTTCACACAGCCGCGTTTTCCCCTCATGGACTCGTTCTCCCTTCAACTCCCCTCTCGCTCCCCTCTTTCCCCTCACAACTCCTCTCTCCCCTCACAGCCCCATCTCCGCCATCTTCTCTCACAGCCTCTCTCTACCCTCATGGCCCCGTTCTCTCCTCATCACTCCTTTCTCTCTCTCCTCCCAGCTCCATCTTTCCTTCCTGGCCCCATTCTCCCCTCTCTTCTCTCCTCCCGCGTCCCCCGGCCTCTACTCCCCCTCCCGGCCTCGCGCTCCCCCCATCTCCCCTCTCGCTCCCCTCTCTCCCCTCACATCTTCTTTCTCCCCTCACAGCCCCATCTTCCCTCACGGCTTCTCTCTCCCCTCACAGCCGCATTCTCCCCTCATAACTCCTCTCTCTCTCCTCACAGCTCCATTTTTCCCTCACGGCCCCGTTCTCCCTTCATGGCCCCGTCTCCGCCATCTTCCCTTACCGCCTCTCTCTCCCCTCATGGCCCCTTTCTCCCCTCGTACCTCCTCTCTCTCCTCACCGCTCCATTTTTCCTTCACGGCCCCCTCCTCCCCTCACAACTCTCCTCTCTCTGCTCACAGCCCCATTTTCCCCTCATGGCCTCCGTCTCTCTTCACCTCCCCCCTCGCTCCCCTCTTTCCCCTCCCCCCTTCTTTCTCCCCTCACAGCCCCATCTCCGCCCTCTTCCCTCATGGCCTCCCTCTCCCCTCCTGGCCCCATTCTCCCCTCGTACCTCCTCTCTCTCCTCACCGCTCCATTTTTCCTTCACGGCCCCCTCCTCCCCTCACAACTCTCCTCTCTCTGCTCACAGCCCCATTTTCCCCTCATGGCCTCATTCTCCCCTCGTAACCCCTCTCTCTCCTCACAGCTCCATTTTTCCCTCGTGGCCCCATTCTCCCCTCACAGCCCCATCTCCGCCCTCTTCCCTCATGGCCTCTCTCTCCCCTCATGGCCCCATTCTCCCCTCGTAACTCCTCTCTCTCCTCACAGCTCCATTTTTCCTTCACGGCCCCATCCTCCCCTCACAACTCTCCTCTCCGCTCCATTTTCCCCTCATGGCCTCCGTCTCTCTTCAACTCCCCCCTCGCTCCCCTCTTTCCCCTCACAACTCCTCTCTCCCCTCACAGCCCCATCTTCACCATCTTCCCTCACAGCCCCATTCTCCCCTCATAACTCCTCTCTCTCTCTCTCTCCTCAGAGCTCCATTTTTCCCTCATGGCCTCAGTCTCTCTTCAACTCCCCCCTCGCTCCCCTCTTTCCCCTCACAGCCCCGTCTCCACCATCTTCCCTCACAGCGCTGCTGGGACCTGGCCTTCACCTCCAGCACAGGTACTCACCATAAATACAGAAAATACTGATATGGGAAAGTCTGGAGGGGCAAAAGAAATGGTTTGAATTTGGAGATTTCAAGTCCTTTGTGTCCTAGAGGGAGAGAACTTTTCTTTGGCTGGATGGAATCCACATAAATAATTTGTGCCTCCACCTGTGCCTGTGGGTAACTCAGCAGCTGTTGATGTCAAAGGCCGAGGAAAACTTTCTGAATGCATGTTGTAAAAAATGGGTTCTAAGTCATATTTGCTGCATTTTAGTTTTCTGTCATCATTGAAAGTATATAAACAGGCCATAAATCAGAGCGATTGCAAGAGGGAAAGATGTTTAGTCTAATTACCTCATGCTATTCCTTTGGATGGGGAGGAAATATTAGGCAGAGTTCTTTTATTTTTCTTCCCTAAATATGCTCCCAAAAAGGTTGCTGGCTAAACTGCCTGTTAACCACATTTGGAATTCCTATTTCACTTATTACTAGCCTCAGAATTCCAGTGGCCTGAACAAGAGGAGCTGAAATGATATAAATTAAGGGATTTTATTAGAAGAGGGTTGTATAACCAAAGTAACTCTCTGCTCAGATGTGTCCTGTGAGTTTTCATTCTTTTCAGATACTTAAAGATGGCCAAAGGGCAGGAAAAATGACTGCAGTGCTGAACTATAACTGCACGCAAACCCAAGTTTTTATTCTGTTATCAATTACTTGAGCAATCTGTACAATATTCCAACCCACCAGAAAATTAATGCTGGTTTACCAGATACTCACATTAAAAAAAAGGCCTAAATCCCTTCATGTTTCTATTGCTGCTTTACAGACACAGTCCTGTTAACTGGGATTTCATGGGTATAAATGACTGGAAAATTACCTCAAAATGATGCATTTTCTATTCTTGTTTGGGTGCGTCTGTTGTGGTTTCCTGAGGAGTGGGTAAATTACATGGAAATTGTCACATGTAGTGATTAAAAAGGTTTAAAAATCAATTTCACCTGGCAAGTTGGTAGAGAGGGGTAACTCTGTATGGGGTTTACTCTGGGTTTGTGGAGCCTGGGCCTAAAATGTAGGCTTATTTTATTTGGTCTTGGCTTAGTGTTTATGTTAGCATGTGGTGTTACTTGCTGTGGTACTACTGGAAGGTATCTGGGAGTGCTTGATGGCCTTTGCTTGGGAGCACTGCTCCGAAAATCCTGCTATTTGAACTCTGCTCCTGAGGGAAGATCCCTCCAATCTGCTGCTGACTTAGCCCTAGTCCTTCAAATAATTTCAGAAAAGAAAGGTAGATCCCCAACAGCCTCATTAACACCGTTTTTGTCAACTCGTTTTCCCTCTATTTTAAACATTCAAACAGGTGTCTGTTTGGGGTGGTTTTGTTTACATCGATGTGAAATATTTATTGATGTGCAGAAATGCCTTCATCTCTTTGAGAGACAGGTGTGGCTTGCACATATTCCCGCTGTGCGCAGGAACATTTGCTGCTGATTAGAGGGGTACAGCTCTGTTTGCAAAGCAAAGTGCTTGCGTGAACAGATTTCTCCCCTTTGCCTTCTGGTTTCTCTTCCTGACTGGAGTTTTCCAGGTGCAAAATGGTCTTCGCTCAGAGAAAAGACCATCTGGGTTTTGTCGATGCTCAGAGGAATAAAACTTTGCAGCTTTCAGTCCTTCTCCTTTCCTGCCCTGAGTCTGGAGCTGGTTTTGTGGCTGTGCCAGGCAAGTTGGCAGAGGCTGCTGGGCCTTGTGAAGTCACGCTGGGCTGTGGCTGGAGCAGCTCCCCACTCCTTTGATCCTGTAGGAGCGTGTTTGTTTTGTGTAGGAATGTCAGTCTGTCAGGGAAACAGCGTTTCTGCTGCAGACAGCGACAATAAACATTGCGTTGTGTGGTGCTTTAGCTCCAAGTCCAACATTCCGCTTCCCAGCTTCTGCTGTCGGCATGGCTCAAAGCATGCCGTGGATGAGGGAGAGAAATAATGCACAAAGGAGAATTCTCTGAATGCCTCTGCCATAGTGGTGCTGTGAACCTCCCTGGGATGTGTTGCAGAGGTGGTTTTGATCACTTTGTGTGGTGCAGACCTCCAAATCTCAGCACTTGTATGTGCGTGTCTCCCTCCTGGCCACGGAGCTCGTGGCACCCAGGAGAGGTTTCCCTCAAAGTTTAACAGCGGCCGTTTGGTGGCAGGGGAGTGAGTAATTGCTCAAGTGTGACACCTCAGTGGTGGCATCTGGGAGACTTTGGTCCTAGGCCGGCTCATGGCTCTGTCATGTGGAGCACCAATGCAAAAATGTTCTCTGTGCCTTTGCCATGTCCGATTATTTGCTTGGTGAATGGGGGAGCTGCTTTTTTGGGCTGTAAACGGGGCCTGATTCTCTGAGGCCCCCATTCCCAACCAGGAATGCTCCCTCCGAAGGGGAGCAGCGCACCCGGGCGTGGTGCAGAAGTGTCACAGCAGCTCTCGGCACAAGCAACGGTGAGTAGCCATTTCCATCCACTTGAGCGGATCTCCGTTTCCAGAAGCAGCTCCCGGATGGCAGGAGAAGCAAGGAGGCCCCAGCCTGTCTGCACATGGTAGGAGACAAAGTTCTTCAGCTACTTATATGTTTTAAAGATATGTGTGTGTATATATGTTTTAATTTTCAAGAATGCTGGTTCTTATCTGATGGTTTGTGCAATATATCGGTTGTTTGTGTAAATAGATTTTTACCTACTCCAAGAATTGCCATGAATTTTGCCCTGGGAAAGGCCTTAATAAATTGAAGGAGACAGGAATGAAGAGGAAAGTGCAACCTTTAACCAGAGCATAAAGGAAACATGGATGTGGAATTTTCTTTTGTTTTCCTCTGTAATGAATGTACAGTATTTTTCTCCATTACTCGCTGTTGGCTGTGGAAGTGAAAATACAGAGGCTAGCGATGCAAGGCCATTGAAATGAGGAAATACTAGTACATAAAGCCATTTGCATTAAAATATTACACTTGTCCAGAAGATAAGTAACACTGTGTGTTAGCAGTGGTAGCAGAGTGATGGTTTGCTATCAGCCCTCATAATTTAGCCTATGCAGAGTGTTGCCTGTGGACTAAGAGCTTGACAGATCCTCTCAGCCATCCTGGTGTAGCAGGAATCGAGATTTTGTGTTTCACTCTTAACTCAGTGGATCAAGCAGGAGAAGCCAGAAAGCAGATTTGATGATTAATTCTCTGGGTGTGCACATTATTATTGCTGCAAATCTGTATGGCTTCGTCCTCCTGAGGATTGTGTGGTCTCCAAGTGACTAATGGCACATGCCTGCTTGCTCCAGGGGAGCTGGTATGTTTAAAAAAATCAGTATTTGAAGTTTGAAGAATTTTCAAGAGTCCCTCCTTGGGGCCTGTAGGGTGGGCAGCTGGAGTGGTCAAAGAAGGTGGGCCCAGGAATTCAGTTTTATTGTCTGTGCTCTCTCTTTCTCTAAGCGGTTGCGTCAGTGTGCTTTGAGCTTAAAGGGAATGTTGCCGAACATGTTACAGACTTTTTAAAAGTGAGTTTGATACTGTTGCAGGGCAAGAAATCACTAACTAGCAGGTTAGGCTGCAGTCACTGCTGCGTGGCCATTTAGAGCTGATGATGCAGCCACAGGTTGTTAAACAATTTTAAGCGGGCCTATTTTCCAAGCTTGTAAAACTAACATTTAATGAAGCGAAACACAGATCAATGGTAAATTTTGTGCAGCGGCTCAGCTGTATTGATTGCAAGGTTCAAAGGCTTTCAGTATGGCCCTATTAAACATCTATAATGTTAGGGTTGAAGTAACGCTTGGCAAATGCTAACAAAGTTGAAAAGAATTCCTGCTTTCCAGTAATCTGCTGCTTTCCAGTCAGCAGGGAGGGGTGGGAGCTGTTTGGTCACACAGGAGCTGCTCCTGGGTGAATCTGGGCTGGAAAGCAAGTGGCTTCTGTGCTGGCTCAGCACCTGTGGCTCTCCCTCCGCTCTTGCGCTGTGCAACCCTTGTCTGTTGTTCCCCGAGGGATTTTGGCTGTTAGGCGTGGGCAGGGCTAAACCTGGGCCAGGTGTGACAGCCGGGGGGGGTTTGGCCCTTCCATGCCTGGGGTGCTGTGGGTGGACGTGCGCGGTGGCCCCGGGCAAGGGCCTCCGGGAGGCTGCGTCTGCCACAGCGGCTGCTTGGCAGAGCAGCTGAGAGTGTAATTTAGCTGTACTTGGCTTTGGCACGCTAAAAGCTGGATCCTGGCTCCAGCCCGGTCCCCTGGTGAGAGGTCTGTAATTTGTAACCACTCAAGGATGCCGGCGGCTTTTCCTCGGCTCCATGGATAGATGCCGGACTCCGCAGGCTCGGCTGAGTTGTGCCCCCTCCTGCCCAGCAGCGGAGTGGGAATGGGAAGATGCATGCTCAGGCAGGCAGTACGGCAAAAATAAAATCAATACAGATCAACTGAAGGGTTTTAATCTTGCCTTGTAATAACTCTTTATCTCTCCATCCTCCATATACATTACAGCGTGGTGTCACTGAACGCTGCTTGCTTGCAAATCAAAATGTCCCCGTGCAAGGTAGTGACTATAAATGTGTACACACACACACACCCCCCAGGAATGCACCCCTTGCTGTGAGAATGGGGGGTGTGCATGGAAACAAACCCAGGCAGCTTCCAGGGCGAGTACAGCAAAGCAGGGCCTTAGGGAAAGAAGAGTCCGGGTGCTGGGTTTGACTCCGGCAGCTCCTGCTCCGGGTCGGCTGACATCCCGCACTTCACACCTGGGTAGGAAGGGTTCTTCTGTAAAACAGCAGCTCCCTCTCCTGCATATATTCTGACAACAGCAATTAGAAACATAGCAGCACACCAGGGGACTGCTAAATATAGAATGGCCTGAAGGGATGAGTTTGTTTCCTGGATTTTTTTGTTGTGATTCCCCACCTCTACATGCCTTATCGATGGTGCAGGAGAATTTAAAGGTCAGGTGAGCAAACTGCCTCAGAAAGAGGAAAAGGGATCCCTACCTCTGCCACCGTGGCATAAAGAATAGGAGTAAGGAATTTCCATAAGGAAATAAAGGACCATTAACTCAAAATGAGTTTTTGCCAGCCTGTGGTGGATAAAGCTCCTGGCAGTTCTGGGGTAAGGAGGAGGAAGCAATGCTGAGCTAAGGGAGTGTGGGGGCTTGAGCACAGCGGGATGTCGGTCCTGCACTGGAGCTCTGAGAAGGGAGGCTTTGCTGAGGCCCAGCCCTGACCTGGCTGAGCCCGCAGTGCTCTGGGACATCACAGCTCCTCTACAAGAAATCCTGCCTGTAGGACATTCTTTCCCTTTAGGAAAGGTACAAAGAGCGAGAGCTTTCATTCCTGGATGTCTTAGTTCAGGACGAGTTGTTGTCACTGCTTCAATAACAAAAATTTTGCTCGTGCATAATATATTATTTATTTAATGAAGGCTGAATGAAAGAGCTCCCTCGCTCCCTCTCTGTGGTGTGCAAATGTCTAGGGAGGGTTTGGTGCTTGCTTCAACAGCTCACGCTCCTGAAGACTTGACATCTTGTTTATATTACCTAAATAGATACATGCTATTTCCGGGAGCTGCGTTGGGCTTTTATGACAGTCTTCATACACAGTTTCGTTTTTAGCGTAGGAGAGGTCACAGCATTTTGCCGACTCAAAATACCTGACACTGACAAGAGGAAGCAAATTTCATTAAATAAAAAAGGGGTCAGCACTGCACAGGCTGATTATTTATAAATAGTGCTGCCAGTCGATACCTGATGGTTTATTGAACTTAATGAAACTCCTGTAGCCAAATGTGTATTTTAAGAAGGCATTTGACCTTGAGCATCTCTCCTGCTGAGGGGATGCTGTCTGCTGTGTCAGTGGTTCAAAATCAATAACCTCCAGCGCTGTCCTGTGGAGAGCTCTTGTACTTAAGGGTGATATTGTAAAATGTGACAATATTCTGCTGACAAGTGACTCGATACCCATATCCCTGGGGGGAAGGGTGGGCAGGGTTCTGTGGTGGCTCTAAAAATGCACTGATAATGAATGAAGAAAAATTTTGCTGGGGATGCCACTTTATCCATTTAGCACTTGGAGCTGCTGCCCTTGTGTCAGCCTTTACCAATGCTGTCCATGGGGGTCTGAGTGAGACCTGTTTGCTGTTGTGATTCACAAATTTCATGAGCCTTGCTAGGGCTGTGGAATTCATACTTTGCTGTTCTCCTGCTTTTGATCATGGTGTAGCAGGGTGATAGCCCTATATGCAGAAATTATGCTCATCCTGTACACAAAAATCAGTGCCCAAGATTCACTTTGGGGGCTGGCTGCGTGTTTTAGGCTGTTGCCTATAAATAGTTTAAGGGCGAATGTCAGGAAGGGAGAAGAGCTGTCTGATGGAGAAGTAAATGGGGATAAACTGGCAGTGGCTGCATTTATTGCATCAGTTGGACGAGAATCTCAAGCTAGAAAAAATGTCTGCCTGTAAAGGCCAAAGCAAAAAGCTGAAGTTGCTTTTAGGTGTGACAGTTCACGTAAGGGGATGTACGTTGCTGGACAGACGGGTTTGTTGCCTTGCAAAGGGCTTTTTAAAATGTTTAAGGCTCCAGCCTGAGATGCTGCACATAGAGAGGAGCTTCTGTGCACAGCATCGGTTTGAGATTGTTGGCACTACTTATGGACTAGGCTGAGCTTGGATTTTCTGGGTTCCTGGGTTTGGAACTGGGATGCAGATTGAAGTTGAGGTGCTCTATAAACTTAACATGAAATATTTTGACAAATCTGCTTGTGTCAAACCTAACTTGTGTTGGAAGATGTTGTAGCCTTTCACAAGGATAATACTGTTGCTTCTCTGTAAACATCCCTATCATGGCTCCAAACCTCTGGCTGTGGAAACACTCCTGTGTCTCTTGCTTGATGCAGGCTGACAGGAAGAGAAGCAATAAATGCAAGTGTGGATGTGTAATTGCAATTTTCCAAAATAACTTTTTTAATAACGTCTTTTAAATACTTTATGTATTAAAGAGCTCAGCGGGTCTCTTCTTAATATACAGTGTGATTAATTCAAATGAGAAAAAACAGTCATGCAGACAGGCTTTTCAGCTAATGAACAGGATGCATAAAATATGCTCTGCCTCACTAAGGTATTATTGTCATCTGACATTTTTGGAAACTCCCATGGAATTTATTTTGCATTAGCTTCTGGTAGTGCTGATGGAGTGGGTGAATTATTGCCTCTTTGTCTTGAGACTTGAGCTAATCCTCTGTGCAGATTTTTGGAGGTTTCTTTTGCACAGTTTTGAGTTAGGCACATTATTAAGAGAATTGCAGACAGGAAAGGTTATCCCAGCAGCACAGGCAGAGGCGACACATCACTGTGGGTTACAGGTCTACTGCCTTAAGCCTTATTTCTTGGGCTAGTAAGTCTTAGAAGTTTGTTACCTCTTTTAGTCCCTTGTACATTATCTAATGTTTTTTAAATATGTCCTGGGTCTTGACAAAGGGGGCTGGCTGGCAAACCTGATTGGATCTCAATGAGACCTCCTAGATGGGAAGTGATCGGGACTTTCTGGTGCTCAGTAGCTGCTTTCTGGTAGAGGCTGGGGCTGTCTCCAAACAGAGCCATCCCAGAACACTGCCTGTTTGTGACATGCTGTGTGCTTTGGTCTTTCACAGGAAAATGTTCCTGAATGAAAGGGAATCAAGCCTCCTTAACGTGTGCTTTAAGTAGTTTCTTGGCAAATTTGGTTCTAGCCCAGACCGAGTACATCCCAGGACTTGGGTATGGGGCGAGAACCAGTGTCCCTTCATCTCTTTCAGACGTTTGACATGAGTAAATGGGTTGCTGTGCTGAAATAAGAGTTTGCAGGCTATAAGTAACATATATTAAAACCCAACTTCCTCCCCAGCCTGAACAATAAATGTTTTAGGGAAAATATCTTGAAGGGAAATGCCCTTAATAAAGCCTAGCTGATGGTTTTCTTCAGTGAGCTTTGATGTTGTTTGAATGCGTGTCTGTCCTGGACCATGTGCAGAGTGCCTCCCACTATTCTCTACCTGAAATATCAGTAAACTCATTTGGCAGGGAGTCTTTCATTTCCCTTGCTCAATCAAAAAGCGGATTTTGCTCTCTAGCTTCTAAAGTCATCTTATTACAGAAGGGATTTTCTACCCTGAAAGAAAACAGACAGAAGGAAGCAGAAGAGGAGTTGCTAAAGAGATAAATGATAGACTCAGCCTTAAACCCTGAACTTGCAATTTATTTGCAGAAAATGTTCAGGGAGTGCAAAGACAGGACATCTGTTTCATGTTATTCCCAAAGCAACCTGCTTATTCAGCTGCAGACATCCCCACCTGCTCCTCTAATGAGCTCAGATCTCACAATATTCCACGTTCCTTGCTTTGAACCTGGGCAGAGCTGTCTGAAGCAGGGGAGCACTTCCTAAAATTCAGCATAGAGAGACCTCTCTGCATATGTGCTGTTGGAGTCTGACTCCCACACTCCTGGAGTTGTGATGGCTAAATTAGGCATTAGTGTACGTGCTCCTAATGTGGGGTGTTTTGTGTGAAACTAGAGCAGTTTTGGGGCTGGTGAGGGGTTTGGGCTCTGGCCTTGAAGACAGAATTTTGCAGCGTGATCTTTTTCTAATGCACTGCTGGCATTTGACATTTACCATTGACTGCTTATGCAAACTAAGGGGTAGCAGAAAGATACTGATTCCTATTTTTTTTCCCCCTCCCTGTACTTTAATTTTACAAAGTAAATATCAGAAAGAACTGCTTTGCAGGTGCTTTTTAGCACAGCGAGCATAATGCTTGGGGAATGCAGCTGAAATCCTTGGCCAAGGCTGCAGAGTCACTGTGTTTCAAAATGCATATGACTTTGGTGGAAGCTCTGGACTAAGCGCTCACAGCCTGCAGAGGTGCCCGCAGCAGTGGGAAAGGTGCTCCAAAATGGTGCAGTCATCCGCTCAGGCAACCTTCTTTGGGAGGAAGGGAACGCCCTTGTAACTTCACAGAAGTGGCAGATCCTGGTCCAAGTCCCCGGCTCTGAGGGTGTCCATGGCAGTGTGGTGCCTGCCTTCCTTTGGAGGCTGGGGATTGAAAGCGGTGTTCAGTTGTACCTGAATATTCTGAGCTGACTTCTCGTGACCTGTACAGGGCAGAGTAAATGGGGCAGCAGCTGAGACAAAGAGTGGCTTTTGTAGACTCCCAGGGGAAGATTCCTTCTTGGGCAGGAGCATCCCTGGGAGCCTTGCTGTGTGTCCTTGTATCGTGCTGCTTTTTGCTCTCCCTCCAGTCAGATACACGTTGTCAGACACAGATCCCCTCATTCAAGAAGGACCTTTGGTGTCTGTCTTATGCTAAACCTTGTCATTAATGAGCCATTTACTTTGTGTGATGCCTCCTGCCTTTTATCAGCCACTGTTTCCTGGACTAGCCTTTGAGGGAGAGGATAGGTCTCTGATGGATTCCCAGGAGAGCTCTGGGAAGGGTCCGTTAGGATGGGAGCAACAGCTAAGCAAAAGGAGTGAAAGACTACCTTGTGCTGGCAAATATTCTCAAATAATTTAAAGAACTTGACAGACTCAGTGTACCAAGCCTCCCAGCTGCCTTTCCAGCAGCAAATGATGTGTTCTGCCCCAAAAGCTATAGGCTATGGGTATGTGTGGGGAGCAGTAAGCAGCCCAAAGCCAGGAGGCTCTGGAGCACGTGGCTGGATTCAGGCACAGGGTGAAGCAGCCCAGTGGAGTTGAGGGAGCCACTTTGCTGTCATATGTAGAGTTTGGTAGTGGAAAGGTGAGTTAGGTGTGAACTGGGAGATGGGATGGGAGTATCCAACAGTGACGGTGTTGTCTGTAGTCACAGACCAGAAAGAGGGTTTCTGGAATTGTGAAAATGGCTGCTCAGTGCCATTCCAAATATCACTGCCTATGAAGGAGATGGATTTATTCTCCTGATCAAATAATCTTACTAATTTCGTCATCCTGGGCAAAGACTCTTGTTCTTTGTTGGTTTTTCATTTCCCACTAATTTTTCAGAGGATCAGGGTAAATATCAACAGTGCTTTTTGGTGCCAGCAGAATCCTAGATGTGAGACTGGGATGTGCCATAGTAGTGATGGGAAACAATTCTGTGTGATGGCTAGAGGCACCAAAGCTGCTTTAGCAGCTTGTTTTGGGCCTCTGCTCCTGCGCCAGGAGCTCTGTGTCACGCTAGTGACCCCCCGCCACGTGCCAAAAGCCAGTGGCAGCGAGACCATGAGCTGTATGATCATCTCTGGTGTGGAATCCAAAAGCTCTGGCAGGGAGTAGATGATTTTCAGAAAGCTTCTGCATCAGTGCTGGGTTGAAGGAGTCTGTGAGATTCTCTGTAAGAGGAAATTTTGTGTCTGCATGTTGGACCTGACTGGATGAAACTCTGTAGGAGTGGCAGATTGAAGGATGTGTGGAAAAAAGTAGGATCTGCAAAAAGCAACTAAAAATTGCATATAATGAAAAGGGATCTGCAAGTAAGTGTTTCAGTACCGTGCACCAAGAGAATCATCTTTATCATAGTGGTCATAGTCAGGTCCTCTCTGCTGCTGTCTCCCGGGAGCAGCAGATACAGGGAACCGAGCTGTGACTTTCTCTGTTGGAGTGAGCAGGAGCAAATCGCCCCTTTCTCCACAAGAAAAAAATTGGCAGTGGTGTTTGCCTGTTGCACAGAGCTCAGCACTTGGATTGTCTCTAACTGCAGCCTTTCCATTTGTAAAAAAACATCTCATGGTAATTAGTTTTATTGGGTTTGGCCAACTGCCAGGTAAAAAGCTGGATAATGCAGTATTGGCATGGTGCTCCACAGGTCCAGACATGCTCCATTTCCAGTAGCCTTTGGAGTCTTTAGTGACTTGTATTGCACAGTTATTACATATCCTGAATCAGTGGAGGCAGCAGAGTACATAGCTAAGCGCCTTTTGCCATGCCCGCTATTAAAATTTATGGTATTTAAGTTGCTATATGTGGAGAATCAAGTATAATGATTTTCCCCTTGTAAATGGGGTAGATCTTTCCTGTTATTGGCAGTTAGGCTTGCTGGGGCAGAAAAATAGATGAGAACATGGAATTACAACAGGTTCTAAACTCAGTTTAGCACCAGCTATATATAATTATACTTAAGATATGACAATAATAGCTGGAAACTATGGCATGATAGAAAAAATGTGAATCCTCCCTTGAAGAATGCCTTTGCTATTTGTAGCCAATTTCACATGCTTAGTAACTTAGTTCTACATTGATTTCTGTAAATGGTACTGTAGCTCACGAGGTGGCATTTAGCACATTAAATGGAGTAAAGAGAAGTAGTGGCCCCTCCGAGGGCACTCAGGGCTCTGGTAACTCTTCACTGGGACCATGAGAAGGGGGAGGCTGTTATAAAAAGATGCTGCACACCATCAAAACTCACCCCTTTCTTCCCAGAAAAGGCCGAAGCACAAACACTGGTTTGGAACCTGGGGCTGGGCCTTGGGACTGGGACATGCTGCAAGGGGACATCCTTAGGGGACTGCTGATCCCTGCTGTGTGTACTGCACCTCTTCCAGACCCAATACTGTAGTTTTTCCTCCAGTGACTAAAAAATTAAATGTACACAGCAGATGTGAGACCCACCGGAGCACTCAGCAGAGCAGGGGGAAGCACCAAAGAAAGATTAATAGCAAACTAACAGAGGTGGATGTGACTGAGGTTTTGTCCTTCCTTCTGAATGACCAAACAGTTTATTCACTCCTAATTTAGAAATTAAAATTAAAAGTGGGGAACTTCAAAAAAACTTCAGTCCACTGTGGCTTATGAATTTGTTCCCTTGTGTTGCTCGCTAGCCCTGGCTGTAAATGTGACGTTAACCCTAGTACGTGGCTGCAGGACCTCGCAGGGTAAGAGCTGCAGGTTCGCAGCTGGGACAGGCCAGTGCCCTGCACCTCACGTCTGTCACTCCCCAACCAGGCAGGGCAGAGGCAAAAGATCAGCTTGTGCCCATCTAACCACAGGGCACGCTGTAAAACTCTGTCCCATTTAAATTAAGTCTGGTAAAGATATCTTTACCATTATCTCTACCGGTCAATAGATTTGTCTCCGTCTAAGTCTTCCTTTAGGAACAACAGATTTCTTGGTACCTCAGCAGGCTATTTGCAGATATCAGTTGTGTTTAAGCACTGTGATAACTGACTGTAAGGGGCTGATTTTATTCCTGTTATATTCATGTTAATAACAATAACTTTTGAGAAACCCGTTAAAAGTCTGCAATGGTAATTTAAAAGAAAGGTCAGATGCACCATTCCCCATTCCATAATGATCAAGTTAGTAACTTTTGATGGATACATTAAATGATACTCTCATCCCAGGGCAGATCACAGAATCAAAATAGGTTCCTATTTCATTCAGAGTGTAACATCTGCAATGAAATGCTCTTCTGGCTAAAACAGGTGTTTCCAACAGAGGGAAGGTTTGCTGTATAAACTGCATCCAGCCAATACTGTGGGTGTCTGCCAATAGACAGCAACCCATAATCTATATATAAATTAAACAAAACCCCTTCATGACAAGAATATTATTAAAGCTGCAAAGTCAGACACTTGGAGGTGAAGAAATGCCAGCATCAAAGTTTCCCAGGTGACCTCAGTTTGTCCTCTCCTTTGGTCGTGCACATGCATAATGATGCAGTTTATAATTATACGCCAGAAGTTACTCCTTTTTTAATGCTGTATCCTCGTATTCAGCACCTGAAATGCCCTTGCTCCTGGGGCTGTGCACTGCTGGGGCCTGGGCTCTGGATTGTTGTTACCTAAACCAAAAAGGTGATTTATGGAACAACGCCAGACTTGTGCCCTGGAGGAAAACACATTGGGGTGTTGTCATGTAGATTCTGCAGGAACTTAAATACCCTGTTAAAGCCAGAGTTGCCACTGAGTGAGAGTGTGAGAGCGGGGCTCCACACCTGCGCAGGTGCTGTCAGAAATGGGCCGTGGCTTTTGTACACGATGCTGTGAGGAAAAATTGTGCTGGAAATCTTTCAGGAGTTTCTCCTGGCGTTCTGTTGCTCTGTGTCTGGGAGCATATGTGTGTCTGCTGAGCCCTGGTGGGATTTTTTAAGCTCATTTGAAAATAGCACTTGTGCTTTATAAGGCAATGTATTTCCTGGGGAATTTGGAGCATCGTTCTGGCAAGAACAAAGAGGACAAGTTTCTCCAGTCATCTGCTCCTGTATTTTAAACTTCTTTCTGCATACTTCTGATCCTAAGATTATTTTTTTAAAAATTTATATTAGGAGTGTATTGTGATGATTCTTGCACAAACAGTGATATTTGAAACTTTCAGAATGAACTAATTGGGTATGGTTTCGTACCTCCTTTCACAGACTTAGCAGCTCTGCAGCTACAGTGACTGATGGTGGCTGCAGATCTCCCTGGCCACCTCAGCAGATCCATCCCTCCCTGATCTGCTGCTTTTGTGCCCAAATCCCTGCCAAGGCATGGAGAGCTCTGGGTGTGGAAGGGGCCGTGTCTGTCACCTGGGCCACCTGAGCTGGATCTGGCTTGCTCCTGAGCTCTTGGCTGTGTGTTAAACCTCTGCCAGCAGTGCCTCTCGTTTCAAAGCAAATCAGACTGGGACTGGTCTGTGTGAGTCTGCTGTGCTCCAGCCAGAGCTTCCAGCAGCGCTGAGGGCATGGGATCAGCCATAGATCAAGGCTGTGCTGTGTCCTCAGCTTATCTTTTCCGTCTGAATTGTCTCACTTTTTGTTTTGTCCTCTCTTCTCCCTGCTAGATCTGAGGGTTGCCTTTGTAGCACTCTGTGCTGTTGGGGCAGGGGGTGTCTCAGCAAGTCCTGCTTGTGCAGGACCCGCCCGCCTGCGACACAGGGCCCGGTGTCTGCAAGGGCTTTCTGATCTCTGTGAAGTCATAGCACAATGTAGATATTGAAACATGAGAGGAGAACTCGGGCACAGAAAATCAGCTTTTCTATATTAACTCTTCATCTGCCGTGACTCTCGCATTGTGTGTGCACAGCTGTCTCTTGTTTTGAATTTATTTATTGTATTGTCAACAAAAGGGAAAAAGCCCTCGGTTTTATTCAGCATGGTTTTTTTGATAGAGGTGTTAGAGATGATAGTTCAAGTTTAAATTCCTAGAACAAATGTGTACATTTACACATGAAAAGTTCAATTGTTTTCTTTTTTGATAGAAGTTTTTGTTTAATACTTGAGTTTACTCTTTCTTCAGAAGGCAAAGGAAATCCTGGTATAGAGCCAGAGACAGGGAGTCATAACAGAAGTTAAACTGAAATTAGACATGAAAGATTTTTTTTCTTTTTTTTTGTCTCTGGAGCCTGAGAGAATGGTGCCTCTCTAGTGAAGGCATCAGAAAAAAGGAAATTCAGCCTCACTGGAAAATGTTTTATTCCTCTGAGACAGAAAGGGAAGTCTGATCAGAAATATTTTTAAGAGTGTCAGTCTGTCTCTGATCAGACTCTGCATACCCAGCACTTTTAGTTTGATTTGGGGGTTACTTTGCAGTTCTAAGCCTCTGGCAACAGCTGGCCCAAATATCAGCAGACACTCCATCAAGACCTAGGGAAAAATAGAAATTTATTTACAAGTTTATTCATTGAATAGTCCACATACAATAAATTTAGCAAGGTTGCATCCTGGCATAATTGAAGTTTGCGGAAACTTCGAATTTTTGAAGTTTGCAGAAATGGAGCAAAAATGTGAGGGTTTGCAGATCAAAGTGAGTGGCACTCACCTCCTGGGGCAGGCTCGGGGTCTGCTCTCTCTGGAGGTTTTCCTCAGCTCTTAGTGGTTCTTGGTGAATTATCCTTCAAATGTGTTTCTGTAAAGGAAATATCATTCCCAGAGGCAGGATCAAGCTGCTAAAAGTTGTTCAAAGGAAAAATAGCGCCGGTTTTATTTACAGAGACAAAAGTTAGCCCATGAGGTCTGTAGCATCAGCCTGCCTTGATCCCTGTGGTAACAGCTGGGAGCAGGGCTGTGCAGGTGGGGTGGGAGAGGACTTGGGCTGGTGTTAGGGAGAGCTGTGTGTTCCCACGGTGTTTGCTGCCCTTCCCTTTGGGTTTGCTCCCGGGGGCTGTAATCTTGGAAGCCTCTGTTTCAGGTAGGAATCTAATATACGGAAGGACACGCCTAAATTGCAGAGATCTGAAAGCTCCCGTGGAGCTTTGCTTCTCCAAACTCCAGTGTTGTCAAACTCAGCAGAAAAGTGTTATAAATGTGGTGTAAGTGAAAGCCACATCAGACTCGTGGCGTAAAGCCTGTGTTTGAGACAGATGTCTCAAAGACAACAAATACATGCGAATCACACTTGCAGCTAAGGAACACCCTTATATCCTTGTAGAGAAGTTTATCACCTTCTCAAGCTCATAGTGTTGATTTTTTTTCTTTTTCCTGGCTTGAGCTGATGACCGAAGCTCATGTGCTTGCAGAGGACCAGCTTGCTGTCATCTCGTTGGCATTCTGGTTTGCCTCTTGCAATTAAATCTAAATGTTTCTACGTGCTTTCCCCAAAAGACGAGAACCTGCTTGCAATGAGCTTCCCGGTGACGGGGATCCATCTTCCCACCGTGCTCGCTTTGTCTGACCTTTGGAGCACGGAAGGTTGTGATGCACCAGCCTGCAGGGACCTGCGCGATGTCTCTTAATTGCGCTCTGTAATCAGCGGCTCGTTTGCAGCCCTCTGCAATGACACAGCTTTGTCCTCCAGCTGAGGGCACCACGGGAGGCCACTCTGCAGGCTAAGGCACGGAGGAAGATCAAGTACTGCCGGCAGCTCTGCTTCCGTGCCGGGAGGCTCCTTGGAGCTGCGAGAGGGACCTCAGCGCATGTTTTGTGGTGTATTGATTGGTAAAGGAAGCATAAAATACTGCCTGAACTCGCGTTCTTTTGGGAAGCTTCCATTACCCAAGGCAAAATGGGACCCAAAGGGCTGGGGTCCTAAAAAGCATTAATTCCCATATAAAGATGTGTATGTGACCTTGGATTAATCCAAAATCAGGAGAAATAGGTCCCACTCAGTGTTTCATGGCAGTTTGCAGACTCATAGGAAGGAACCTGTGATAAACACCACAATAAACTCTGCAGGGGTTAAACTGGGTGAAGTAGGGGAATCCTTCATTGCATTATTGGGGTGAAGGAGCTGCAAAGTTTTTCCACTTTTCCTGAAAAAGGAAGAGTGAAGCACCTGTATTTTGGCTTTGCTTTGGATTAGTAAAAGTCTGTGTATAAGCTCTGTATAGAAATGGGGGCACTTAAGAGTCGTTGCAAAAACATCTTTCACCCAAGCAGCAGTAAAATGGGCTGTCGAAGAAATGGAGACCGCTGGGGATGCTCCAAGAGAGATGTGACTTTGCTTCTTCAAGGTGTCCATGGTTCAGGTGCTCCTCTGCCTGGAGAGCTGAAAATGTAAGGGCAGAAAAGGCAAAATAACCCCACCATTGAACCAAAGTGCCACGTGCTCAGAAATTGATTGAACAAGACACTGTGAAATCACGTTTTGGAAAGGCTGAAGTAGACAAGCTTAGCCCTGAAGCTGCTTCAGCCTTGTGGAGGAGTTGAGCCTACAGTGTAGGATGGCTCTCTGGGTCCTTCTTGGAATAGTTACCTTCCAGAATCCTTTCTGGACCATTAGGCTTTCTCATGTAAAACAATCATTCCCTGCTTTGATGGATTCTCCTGAAATATAATCTGCATAAATGGAACTGTTGCAACCCTGTCTGGATTGAAACATGCAATGTTGTAGGGTGGAAATAAATAGTTGTGTTTTTCTTCAAGGCACAATTTCTTATGTTCTCAAGAGCTTTTGAAAAAAGGGAGCGTATGTGGAGAGAAAATCTTTGATGGGGAAGTGAAATAGTGGAATAAAAATGAATTATAGCTCAGTTGTTTCACTTTTTAAAGGTGAGGTCTTAAATTTCTAAAGTGGCCATCCAGATGCTAAAAGGCATAACTTTTACAATTTATTACAGCACATTTTCTCCTTTATGTCCTATAAAACACTAGAGATGTTCTTGACCATACACCTCTGTCAGAGCATGTGATGTATACCTGAAATGAATTCATTCCCTCCAGCCAGGGGACCACAGGGCTGTGCTTGCTTTAGCCTGGTTTACTGGTCCCTGTGATGGGCGGAATGAGCTTTAAAAACCTGATGGGTAGTGATGCCAAACCAGCAAAATGGTAAAGAGATCCTGTAATCCATGTTCTCCTGTACGGACCGGGCTCTAAAGCACGCCTGGAAAGCAGATCTGTGCTGCAAATGAAGTTTTTGTACTTTTTATCCTTTACTGTGGGGGAAACTGCATCTCGATGTTGTAGAGAGTGAGCCTTAGAAACACAAGGTGGACAAATGCAAATAAAGAAGTCATGAGTGGTTCTCTGCCTGGGAGGGAAGAAGAGGGTGAGCTGAAAACCAGACTGAGGAGTGACTGCTCCTTCTGACCCCCTGAGTCCAAACCCTGCGCTTTCAAGCCAGGGACAGTATTTCCCCTAGGAGTAATTCAAGCCACAGCTGATGGGCACGGGGCAGGAGCTCGGCTGGGTACCCCAGGCCCGTTTGGTGCGTGCTGCAGAGCGGGTGGGATCTGCTTGAGGTGCAGCTTTCAGAGTCAGGATGCTTGCAGCCCAGGCGGGGTTTGGCAGCTCCAGTGTGTTCGTTGAACACGTGGTGAAAAGTGGGCCGGGTTACGAGAAGGGGGTGATTCTGTGCGTGTCCTGGTCAAACCAGGTGGATCTCGCTGTGCTTTCAGTAGTAACCGGCATTTTTAATAATCTGCTGTACATGTATGGCCTGACACTGCAGGGGAATCAAATAAATCTGATTGAATTGCCTTCAAAGTGCTGCAAGGAAGTCAGTGGTTGGGCAGAGCTCAGCACAGGCTGCACTGGGAGATCACTGATAGCACAGGGTCCTCAGAAATAAGCTTTTACAAGCTCAGAGCTTTTACACATTGATAAATCAGTCATTTCTTACCTTCGTGTGCTATAGAAAATACTGATGGTCAATTTACATTTAAGCATATCCATATTATACGTATATTTAACATTTGTATTTATTAACCAGACATTTTTGTTGATGTTAAATACTTTAAACATATCATGAATATATCATATAGCCAAAATAATAAATATATAACTTTTTTAACAATAAAAGATTGGCTCTATTTAGTTTACTACACTTTATCTTATTAACATGAGTTTTAATTAAGCCTAGTAAAAATGTTGTCTCCTGTAACAGTTCAGTAGAGAAGTAGGACAGGTTCCAGCAGTAAATGCATTTACTTTCTTTAGGGAAAAGGGGAAAAACAAAAAGGTGTTTTATGCATTCTAGTGGTGAACATTAAGGACAACATCTTCTGGGAAGGTCTGATGTTGGGTTGGAAATCGGACAGTCACATTGTTCCTAAATAAATTGATCCTGCATATATGGCCTTAACTGGACATGAGGCTGATTTATAGCAGGCTGCTTCCATACATCAAATTGAATGTATAGACATTTTAATCAGTATGGGATATTTCTAGAGTGTACTATCTGGGATAAGGTAACTAACAGGGGGAAAAAAGGAGGTTTCCCAAATTGTCAGTATTTTTACTGGTGTAGATATGAATAGCTCTGCCAAGACATTATGGTATAAGGCCCACATCTAAAAACATTTCAATGTAACGGGAATTTTTCCATTTCTTTTTCTGGCATTTGATTCAGGGTCCCTTTCCCTGGAATTTGGCTGAGAAACCTCACTCAAGCTGTACAAAAATTGTTTATTTCCATTGCTGCTTGAAAAAACCAACATGACATGGAGGATAACATGGTTCTGGAGGTTTAGTTGGGTTAAGCTGTATTTTTTTGGTGTGTTCACAGGCTGCTCCCTCCTAGCCTGTGGATCTCTGCCACAGGACTTATTTCTTGCTCTTGTCTAGAACTCGGGAGCTGGGTGGTTGCATCTGAGCTTTCTCTGTCAGACTGCTCTGGGTGGCTCAGGTTAGCAGTGGGTTCGGACACCCTCTCAACTACCTCCAGCTCTACGTAACTAAAATGCCTGGTCTTAAATGGGCAATTTTTGTAGTGTGAATTAGTACAGGAGCATGTTTGGAAGGCTCTGAAGAAAGCCTTGGGTGTGTTCGGTTTTGTTATTCCTGCAGTCTTTGCAGAGATGTAACACCCAGTCAAATGATGTGGGATCACTTCTGAAAAGCTCTCTGTTCTCACATCTTCTATACACATCCTTTTTCTGTATCAGGTCAGAGCACAAATGCTACGAAAAATGTGATTTATTGGTAAAATAGTGATTTTGCTGAGAAAAGTTCAACAAAAAAATGACACAACCTCTTTCCCATCCGTCTCCCAAGTAGTACAAACTTCATCTTGAGATACTGTTCTTTGTTTCCATGCTTGGAGACAATAGAGAGCCTGATTCCTTCTCGTGAGAAGAGTAATAGATTTTCTTCTTTTAGATTGGGACTGGTATTTGAAATGCTCTTGGTGTGCTCGCCTTCACTTATCTTCTGTTTCTTATCTCTTGAGCCTGCCAGTAAGTCACTAGAAGGGTTTTTTGGTGTTGTGAAGGGATTGTTTCATTCCTTTCCATGTTATATGATGTCTTTATCATTTCTATTCAGGGGAGTAACAGGGCTTTCTAAGAGCACAGGGCCGTGTTCCTTGGGAATCTCAGCTCTGCACACATTTGGCACACCTTTGATTTGTAGGTAGAGAGTTTTAAATCTATTTTAGGGTGTTTCTTTTGCAATGAGCGCAGAATGGCTGTCACCATGAAACCCAACTCTTGTGCTAGGTTTTGTGGAAAGAGGAGCCAAGAATAAATATATTTTACCGCTTGTGGGTAGGGCTCTGTTCCAGTTCTGTGTGCTGCACTCTGATCAAACTGCTGAAGGCAGCCTGTGTGAGAGTGTGGATGTACTGACACCCTGCCTAAATTAACATGTCCTCACTGTTTCTGGGGCCTGAGAGTTTTTTGGGTAAATATTGTGCTTGTTTGTGATCTACAATAGTTTTTGGTCAGTTACGTTGATGCAGGGAGGGATGTTGTCTCCCTGGGGAAGGATCTGTGACCCTCCCTGACTCAGCTGCATTAATTTGCAAAAAGTTCTCCCTCCCTGAACAAAAGGAGAGTTTCAGACCAGACTCTTCCAGAACCACAGTAAAGAGCATCCAGATGGATGGGAGGACTGGGATAAAACCTGGCTCACAGCCTGGGATAACTGCACGGTGAGGATATTGCCAAAATGTCCCTCTCTGGCTCTTCTGACACTCTCCTGGGCCTTCCTGCTCTCTCCCCTTGCAAAAATCCACATTGTCCTTTCTTGTCTTTCCTTTCCAACTCTTTATTGCTTTAGCAATACCGAGAGGATCTCCTGCTCAAGCTGCCAGATAGGCAGCTTGTAATAACAGAGGCACAAAACCAGCACAAGAGATTTCGTGGTTTGACTAGGATTTGTGCGCAGGAAATCTCCTCCTGAGCCCCATGTGAGTGCAGACGAGCACTGCAGCCCAGCAAAGGCGTGGAGCTAAAACTCCCAGCCACCCCAGTTCCCCCCACAAGAGAGGGTAAAAGCATCACTCAGTGTCTCCCACACCCGTTTCGTTGGAGGCAGCAGCTTTTGGGTGAGCACCCGGCCTCTTCACTCCCTGTGAGCCTTGGCGTGGGACCAGCGTTCCCTGACTTGCACCCTCTGGAAGTTTGTTTGTCCTCTGTCTTCATCCGATGAGCTGGGTGCGGAGCAGGGGATCTGTGGATATTGCACTGCAAAGGGAAGCCATTCCAGGAGATGCTTTGAGCGAGGCTGAGGAGTGTCTTCCGTGGCCTTTCCAAACCAGAGTGCTCCGGAGCTGTTCCCGAGCTTATTAGCACTGAGCCCTCTTAATTCCAAGAGGCTGCTTGATGGCCACTCGGGAGATAGGGGAAGATTAAATAGAAGAGCATAAGTGCCTGAAGATGAATCCTTAATACCTGTGATGAAAAGGAGGCTGGATTAAGTGAGAGTTGCACCTCTGTGAGCTTCATTTCAGAGCAGGGATGGCTGATCTCACCCTCAGCTTCCCCCAGCTGCCACGGGAAATCAGCTGGTCCAGGCTGGAGAAAAGTTCGAGCCATTCTGGCATTAAGCTAAAATCTTTTCTGGAGGTCTACACTTTAAAAAAACAGTTGTGTAAGGGACTGAGCGGAATATTAATTGAGGCTCTGAGGATCTGGTGGCAAAAGGATTATTTAAAGGGTGGCCTGAGTTTTGTAAACACCCAGGGGATGAAAATGATGAATCAGAGAAATGCTCTGTTAGAGAACTGCCTTTGTTAAAAGAAGATATTCCTTCCTCTAGAAAGCATCTTACAGAGAGCTAAAGAGAAGTGATCAAGTGTGAACAATAGTCCTGATTCTTCTACTGCACTTTGAAAAATAAGGACAGGCCTTGCTGCAATACACAGGCTCCTACAGCTGGCAGGAAGGGCAGCTCTGGACAGGAGGATTCTCTCTTTCTTTGGGCTGGACTCCATCTTGGCTCCAGGCTTGTCCATAGAGATTTCACCTCCAGAAGGCATGCTGTGGGGATGGCTGCATGCAGTGGCTGCATGCAGTGGTGGGATGGTTTATAAGAAAACCAAGAGGATATTTGGGATTTTGTCTTCTTGGAAAGTCCTCATAGGAACAAGAAAATAAGTGTACAGGCAGCTCTTGACTCGTGCTGCAGCTGCCCCGGGGTGTGTAAGCTGATGCTGGGTGCCCTGGCTGTCCCGGAAGGCAGCAGATAATCCATGTATGAGGGAAGGGCACAGAAAAGGCTCTTTCAAGATTTCCCAGAAGTAAAACGAAATATTGAACAAAGAGGTGGCCTCTTCTCTTCCCCCTTTCCAAGGATATTTGCTGTTTATTAAATAGGATCTGACCTTGACCTTGCCTGTTTTGCACTGCTGCAGCTGATGAACGCTCGAGTCTTTGACCAAAGGTTTTACTGGCAGATCTGCCACTACAGGGAGTCTGATGGAGCTCTGCCCATGTCTTGACTGCCATACTTGAGCCTGTCT
Organism: Callaeas wilsoni; assembly: GCA_013398955.1. Lineage (NCBI taxonomy): Eukaryota > Metazoa > Chordata > Aves > Passeriformes > Callaeidae > Callaeas > Callaeas wilsoni. The sequence continues at coordinate 70,983 of VWPU01015075.1, forward strand.
CTTAAAGTTTACCTGGGGAGAGATTTAAAAGAATGTTTTGGTGTGGCCCTTCCCAGCAAAATGATTTGGTGTTGCTCCTGGGAAGCCAATTGTCTTGATGAAGTTTTTGGAAGGAAAGAGGAGCTGAAGCTCACAACTTTTAAGGGACTAATCATGATGTATTTATTTCTGGTGCCTTTCTTGGAGCTCAACCATTTTAGGACAAGTAAAATTTTTTTTTTTTCACCTTTGTCTGGATTTTGTCATTCTCTGAGACCTTGAAGGTTATAGAACCCCCCTGAAGTGTGTGTGCAGCCATCACTTTGGGGCCCGTTTCAATGCACACTCGTGCCTGAGTGGGTGTCAGGGCCCTTTCCCTGGCATTGCCTTCCCTGCAATCCTCGCTGAGGTGCCATGGATGGGAACACAGCAGAATGTTGGCTTTGTGCTGATTTCCTTGTATTGTGGTGCTTTAGGCCTGGCAGCAACTGGCACATTATCAACCACTGGAAGCCAGGAGATTGCAAAGGGAAGGTGAATGACCGGGCACATCCCACCTGAGGGACATTCAGTCCATTGCACCACACTGCGCAGGCTTCCCACAGGCTTCCAGACCATTAAGTGCATTAAGAAGACATCAGTGATCTAAACCCACAAGAGCCAGGGATTTTGGACTTTGAGACGAAGCTCAGGTTTCTAAAATTCATGTCTGTGCCTCAGTAGCCCTGTCTGTCCTCCACGGGGAGTTCCTGGGGCAGTTTGTTGGAAGCTGGAGCAGTTGGCACAGCCCAGTGCCGGGGATGGACTCTGTGCTGCACCGAGAGTTGTCTTTGATGTCTCTCACTGTTGTTATCGTGACTGCTGTTGCTGTCAGGGCGAAATGTAGTGCAGTGAGCTGAAGACACTGATCTGATTATGCTGACAGACTATGAAAATAAACCTTTCTCTAAGAGCAGGGTTTTGACAGTTGATTTTTTTTTTTTCAAGTGCATTTAAAAAGCTTGGGATATTATACTTTATTTTCTTACTGTTCAAAGTGAAAGGTTGCATGCACTAGACACACATGGACATGTAAAACTAATTGCATTATGAAAACAATAAGTAATTTTGAGCCAAATGTATACTTGTTGAGTTTCTGGCTGTTTTGGGTCTGCCTGAGATGGAGTTAATTTTCCCCACAGTGCTGAGCTTTGTCTTGGTAGCTAAAAGGTGTTGGTAAGACCCCAGTGCTCTGAGCAGTGCTCACACAGCATCAGGGCTGTCTCACCAGCCTGGAGGTGGGTGAGAGCTTGGGACCCGAGCTGACCATGGGGATCTCCCGTTCAGTATGGCATCAGCAGCAAAAGCTGTGAGACGAGCAGAAGGGGAGGCCTTCATTATTATGTTTGTGTTCTGGAGCAATCCCTATGCATCCTGAAGTCCTACAGCCCAGGAAGGGGCTGGACATTGCCTGCTGATGGAAAGTAGAGAATAAATATTTCGCTTTCCTTTCCTTCTGGAAACTGCTTTTCTCTTGATCCATGAGACTTTTCCCATCTGATTTTCTCCCTACCCTGTCCTGCTGGGGGGAGTGATGGAGCAGCTCAGGGGGACCCAGCCTCCAACCAGAGTCACCCCACCACATAAAGGGACTTTTCCCCTTACCCTGACACTGGGGTCAGCTTTGCAAAGGCAGCTGAATGACCCGAGCTGGGAATAATGGAGCCTGATTGCTCATGGATTTATACCTCATAATTCATTGGGCTTTGGCAAAGCCTTTCCTGCAGGACAGAAATTAGTAGGGCAAGAGCTTTTTAAGAAAGTCAGCTTGCAGTCACTAAAGAAAGGAAAAATTACTAATTATATATGCAATCAGTTCTGCTGGTGAGAGTGATGAGCTTCCTCCAGAATTGTCTGTGGAAATGTCTTTGTCTTTTTTTGGAAATGAAAAACTCTTGGAGAATACTTTGGGGAAAGTAGGTCATGACATTTGAGAAGCAAAAAGAAAAAACACAGTACAATGATTTCTTTTTTTTTTTTTCCCCCGACAAAACTCAAATCTGCGGTGCCTGGGCTCCATATTTCTGTCAGCAATTTTCTTTCCCCTCCTATTTTTGCAAGAGAATTTTAATATGAATTTTGTCATGACTTGTGAGGCACAGGAATTGCCTTGATTTCCCCCAGCCTGTACCGTACCTGTCCCCTGCCCTTCTGGCAGTCCCTCTCTGTGTTGTCCCTAGAATAACACCTTGAATAATGAGCTTTTGTCGGGGATGAAGCATTGGCTAGTGGGAATGGGTTGGGTTTGGTTGGCTCCTGCAGCAAACACAGAGCATCAGCTGGGATGGCCACGGAATTCCCCAGTGAGGTGTCAGGTGTGGTAAACTGCACCCTGATCTAGGAAGATTATCTGTGGAGAGGCTGTTATCCAACAGAAAATAAAGAGCATTTATTTGTGTTCATAGTTAATAATGAACCATAAACTGCATCAACTCAAACATGGATTCCCTGTTGAACAGTCAGCAGGTGCCAGGGCAGTGAATGTAAGGGGGGTCTCTGTACCTGGGTGTCATTATCTGCTTGCACAATTTTTTGCCCAGGAAGTGATCTTTGAAAATAAACCCCAGCTTTCTGCTGGGATCTGTGTCTGTGAAGGGTGAGGGATGCTGTGTATCCCTGACCTGCTGGATTGTATCGCTCCTGTTTCTCAGCAGAAATGTTCTCCCTTTGCAAGTGAAAAGAGGATGTCTCAAAGAAATCTCTGCAGAGCTCTGACCTGCGCTCCCGGCGGAGCTGGGGTTAGCAGCACTCCTGTCTCCAGCTGTGAGCAGTGCAAACGGGCTCTGCCAAGCCTTCCATAGCTCTGCCAATTTTTTCTCACAGTTCAGTTGGTTGTTTTTTTAAGATTTGTTACAGAGCTTTTCCTTTTTAAAGCAAACCAGTGCCATGGGTTGTGCATTTAAATGAATGTGTGTGCTCAGGTAAATGCAACCAATGCAGTAGAAAAGTAAGATTAAAGGTGGTTTGGGTAATTTTCCAGTCTGTGAGAGGGCAGAGTCAACTCCCTCCACACACAGTCTGGGAGAGTATCACTGGTCAGTGCTTTGGGGCACTACATAACAGGAAAAACAAAAAAAAAAAGGTTCATTTTGTACCTGGACTGTATCCCAGTCAGTGTGGTGGATTTGGGGAAGTGGTGCTTGTTTTTTTTTTTTAGCTTCTCTTCCCTCTTGCTCTGACAGACAAAATCTCTGGCACTCTGCTGCTGTTATTTAAACCTTTTTTCCTTGGAGAAATACTGGAAATGTGCTGTATCAATAGTATCCAACTCTGTTACCATTGGGAACCACCTTGTTGACAACTGAACAGTTAAATTTTTCCCTTCTGTGTTTGAGAGAAAGATCTTCATTCCTCACTATTCCTAATTACTCCTCTCCTCAGCACCTGCCGTGGGCAAACATGTAAATTTGATGGGATAAGGAATCAGCTTGGCTTATATACAAAAAAGCTGAAAATCTTGTGTCTGTATGAGACTGGGTTTAGTGGGAGCAGCCTGGGGAGCTGATGCACTAAATTTCACATGGACAGAGCATGGCCAGCACTCGGGCAAGGGTCCCTAATCCTCCCTGGCCGTGTCCAGTGCCACCTTTGAGAGACTTGCTGGAGTTCAGGAGCAACCACATCACTGAGGGAAGTATTAGAGCTTGCATTGAGAGTTGAGGTATGAGATACTTTATCACATTTTGAGCCTGTAACATAAACAGTGATGGGTTGTTCTTATCTGAGTGCTTCCAAACAAGGTTTTGATCCACCTAGCACACTGCTGTTCCAGCTGAGGGCGTAGGAAATCAAAAATAAAATGCTGAGATGAAGTGACCTTCCCCTCCTTTCTCCCTACAGATGATTTATATTTAAGCCCAGATGCAAACCTAGATTTCACGGCTGGTTTTCTTAGTGTAGACTAAACCAAAATCTTGGATCCAAAGCTTGTCAGTGTTCAAAGTAAATGATATCATAGTTTATTCTCCTTTCTGGCAGACGTAGAGTGAAATTCTCAGGCAGAGATCAGTGTATAGTGAAGAAAGCTCCATGGAAATGGTGCTGTTCACTGGAATGTATATTTATTCAATTCCTGGAAATCTAGATGAAAGAATGAAAGGGAAGACAGAGGAACTGTCCTAATGAAATTGGCAACAATAATTGTAATTAAACCAAAACTGTTTAGGTTTGAAACAAAATCATTTAGATTTGACCAAAGCTTGGCATTGTTGGTTCTCTTCCTTTCTGACACTGCAGATGCGTTTCTGCTCAACCATTATGTGTTTAGCATTGACTTCCATTAAAAACACATTAAGTCTGTGGGAAGAGTTTTGTCACAGCAGTGAATCACAAAGAGGAGCTCTGTGTGACATATCAGGACAAAGTGGTTATTTCAGTGTTCGAGCAGTGCCAGCACCAGGCACACAACCCCTTTGGAAATGGGAAAAACTGGGGGTTGCTATAAGGCTCCTTCATCGTCCTTCTTTACCCATTTGGTGCTGCTGAGCACAGGGTTGTGCTGGAGCTGGGAATGGAGTTTCTCCCTGGCCAGGGCAAGGAATGGTTGATGGGCATTGCATGAGTGGAATTACATAGTTAGCTCCCTCAGCCTGTATGGGAGTGCTGGTGTGGAATATGTCCCTAAACCAGAAACGTGCCATCTCTGCTGTTAGGAAGAGTGCTGTCTTTGTTATGCTTCCCTTCCTCAGAACTCAGGAGCAGTCGTAAGAGCTACCCAGACAAAGGCAGAAATGGGGATATTTTGAGTGGAAAACTTTTGGCTTCAGATTTTATTTCCTCCACTGTTGTTGAGGGCACACGATGAATCTTCCCTGGCTATTTTCACTTGAGGCAATGAGGCACCAGAGTGATGGGTTATAGCTTACCTCGGTGCATATAGCTTATCCTGAATTTACTTTTTTACAAGCCTACTAATTTTCATGGATTTCTAGAACTGTTTATGAACTGGGGAACAGCTGTATGGTGGAAAGGGATATAAACCCCCCCAAGTACGGAACTTTCAAAATACCTGCGGTGAACAAGCAGACAGACCAATGCATTTATATCTGAGAAGTGAGACCCTTCAGAGCTGATCCTCCATCAGCTGCCACTGGTACAGCATTGCTGTCTTGGGCCACATCCAAATGTTGTGTAGGTGACCAGGGGTGGCACTTTGTGTCCTCTAGTCCAGATTGGAGATTTTTGCTCCAAGCCCTTTGAGCAAAAAGGAGATGAAATATGGTTTCTTTTTGCTTAGAGGGGCCCAAAGGTCTTGGAGGAAAATCAATTTGCTTGACAGACTTGGCAAGGAGAGCACTCAGCTGGTGACTGGCCTCTCTCCAAGCTCTTCCCCGTCCAGGGACAGGCAGGATAATTTAGCAGATCTTGTTGCAGCAGAGTGGGATAACATATTCACAGATGTCCGAGTGACTGAAGAGCTCAATGCATAAGCACTTGGGAGAACAAATCTGTTTGGTGCTGGCTCTTCCCTGCTGTGGAGACAAGGAACGTGTTTGACCCTGTCCTGTGACAGTCACCAGTTCAAAGTCACTTTGAAAAGGGGCAGTGGAAAGCACTGGGATGCTCCACAAGTGTCCAAATATTGATTTCTCTCAAAAGTGCCCAAGATTTCCCTTCAGTCTGTGGATATACCATGACTGACGTTTTATCAACAGCTAGCTGATTTTTCCATTTTTCCTCAGTTTTTTTTCTTACTGCTTTAACTTTTTAACCTTCTTATCATGTCTAACTGAGTGTGTTTTGGGTGATTGTAAATGAAATTTCAGCACTACTCTTTTCCAAGAGAAAGCATTGCTGTTACTTTAGCAGCCTTGCAGACATACAGTTATTACTGGTGTAACACAGCAGTGAAATAACACGACTCTCCTTGAACTCCTTCTTTTTGTTTTTACCGTCACTGTGTGTCTTGGGGCTTGAGGATCTGTGAAAACCTCCCCTGTGTGCAGCCCCTGGCAGGAGCCAGCGTGTGCCGGCACAGGTTGCCCGGGTGTGGTGGATGGAGGAGTTTTTCGGTTCTCTCCAATCCAGTTAGTAGCTGTGATAGGAAAACCAAAAACGGGGGGAAAGGGGCTCTTCTGCCTCTTCAACTGCACCGTGTCAACCCTGCCTTCAGCTCTCTGAACATGCGTTGTCACAGGAAAGTGTTGCAAGAGGCAAATTTGTTTTGTGAATGTCCCTGGTGGTGTTGGCAATGAATCCTGTGGTTTATGTTGCGTTTGTAGGATGGAGGCTGCTTTAAATTCATTAGGTTTGTTCTGTGGGGCTTTCATCCACTGTTGTCTGTGGGACCGAAATAACCGAGAATCCTGGAATACCAAAAGAAGGTTAACCACAAGCATTAAGCATTTCCTTGTTTAGCAGAGAAATGATAAAATCATTCTGACTATATGGGAAGAAAATTACAGAATGCAAAGTGTGAGTCCTAAATGTCCAGCCTCATTTGTAACCTGCACTTAGAGGAATCTGGTGATTGCCCCGAAAATTCCTGCAGCGAGGGCTCCCTGCTGTGCTGCTCAGCTGCCCCTGGGCTGCAGGCAGCTGTGGGACAGCTCTGGGGAGGGCTGGTGAAGGGCAGGCTCTGGCACTGCACATTTAAGGGCTGTCCTTGGGTTCTTCAGATCACTTTAGACAAAGTCAGGAGTGATTTAGCAGAGCTGATTCTGCCCCGAGGAAGAGAAAGGAGTAACTGACCTGGGAGGATTTTTCCCCACTCTCTTTTCTGTGATACTGTTCCTGTTTCAATCCTCGGGGACCCAAAACTGTGCAGTGTTTTGCATCTCAAAGTCAGCCTGAGAGAAGGTTACTGAATGGAAAACGAGTTCATCCAAGAGTATGGGAGATGAGTTTGCAGAAGGTGTTGAAGTATTACTTGACATCATTAACTTGTGCTGTTAATCATAAGAAATGTGCCTGAAAAACTTCATGGCATCCTTCTCTTCCATGGTAAAAAAATGGAAGAACATGTAAGAAAATAAGAACACGTAAGAAAAGTACCTTTAGCCCCTTACTCCATCTCTGTCACAGATGCAATGGAGTAACAGATTAACAACTCAACGTTTTGTTTAAAGCCTCCCTTGCCTTCCCACGGGCAGCCACGTGTCCCCTGTCCCTGTATTACACGGAGAGGACAGCCCTTAGCTGCCACCTCTCTGGTTCTACCCAAGCTCTGCCAATTGAGGAGACTTTGCTGTATTTATTATGGAAGAATTACTTACACTCAGTGACATTTCTGCTGGCTGCTGTTAAAATCCTCTCCGCTCTAAAGTCAGCAGCTTCATCTCAGAGTGACAAACAAAACTGCTGCTGAAGAAAATGTCTCCTGAAGTGTTGAATGTAAAATTGTTTAATGGTAAATAATACAGCCTGCAAAGTTATGCTGGGAAAATGGACTAAAAGGAGAAATCAGATTTAATGCTCTTTGGGTTTTTGCTCTTTGCAGTTACAGGAATTGATCATGCAGTTAGTGAGAAGGGTAAGAAAACCCAGGGGAGACAAACACCAACACATTTTAGGAACAAAAAAGGTTTCAGGAAAATGTTCTTTCCTTTACTTTCTAGTTGTTCTGCTTATTGTTTGTTGTTGTTTTGGAGTTCGATTTTTTTTTTTTAAGAAACAGTGCATTTCTTTTATCTTCCCCTCTTTCTTCCTTTTAATCTTCTTTCTTAAATGTCTCATTAGTTTCTGCTGTTGAGTTGTGAAAGATGAAATGTTGTCAGCCTGTGCTGATGAATACCTCTCTGCAAACCTTACATAATCCATCCCAGCCCCAAATCAGGTTAGTGCAGAAATAGAGCTTTGCACCTTTGAACTGCCAATTCTGCAGCAAAAAGCAGCCGCTGGCATCGAGTGCCAGGCCAGGCTTTGCCAGCACAGTCAGGAAGACGTTGCACTAAGTTTTGGGACACAGAAATGAGGAACTGCAGCCACTTAGCCCATATCCTTTGGAAGTCCTCTACCAATTTATTAACTCTGAATCGGGTGCACTTTTTTTATGGTGACAAAGGTGGAAAATTTCGGTATTTCCAACACCACACTCAATAATTACACTAATTTTTCTAGTTCTCTATTTATTGTTTTTTCTGGCTAACTCTGGGACATAGCAGGGAGACTTCTGTGTAATTCCATTCTTGCCAAGGGCCAGATTGTCAGCGGCAATGTTTGAGTGGTGGACACAGAGTCACAGAAGGGACCCACGAGGATCATGGAAGTCCAGCTCCTAGGTTGCATTTGCAGCAGTGTAGGTGCAGTTTAGGCTGGCTCTATTGAGGTGATCATCCTTTGTGCTCCATGCAGGAGCAGCTCTGGTACTTTGTGCATCCAAAGCAGTCCAGGGAATGAACTTTTACAAGAAAGGCTGGCAGGGCTGCAGTTTGATTTTTCTTGGTTAGTCAAAAAAAAGTTTGCTGGTTACACAGCATCCCTAGGGAATCCCTCAAAACCAAACAGGGTGCTCATTATTTTTCACTGGCCGCGACCACTGTTCTGTGTTAAGGCAATTTATTATTTCCATGTTTGCTGTCAGAGAAGGGTTTGTTTTGTCTTATTTTAAACCTCCTTGAAGCCTGTGCACAAACATTCACCTGTTGCTCTGTGGCAGGTAAATAAGAATTGAGCCTTTTGCATGCTATGGGAATAAGCTGGAAATGCTGCACTGAGGATGCAAGCAAACAAAACAGGATTATTGATTGATCTCTTAAAAAATGTATGTGCATTTCTCCTGGACCTACCATGAAATGAAGAAATCTGAGTAAATGCACATCCCTGAATCTCTCCCCTCTGCTACTTACCTTCGATATTTGCCTTCCCATATGTTAGGGCAGCAGCAGCAAAATGCATTAGAAAACAAAAGTACAGGTAAGGGCTACAAGGAATGAAAAGCTCTTGGAGGTGGTGTAGTCTGCAAAGAAAAACGTGTTGGAATAAATGGTCCTCTGCCAAAATGGGGGTCTGGCTGCAAACAAGGAATCAGAGAGAAAATAGGGAAAGTGCTTTTCACAGAAGTAATCCAGGGAAATCATATGCTACAACTTTCTTGCAGGCCAAGCACAAATTTAATCACAGGAGATAAAATGTGTCCTATTTCACTGCAGGACATGGGAAGATTACTGGCTCATTTATTTCAGGTTAAGTGCATGTGCATAGGTCACTTTATTTTCCAGATGCTCCCTGCTAGCAGAATACTTGGACCTGCTGCATGGTAGAGAGGCCTGAGGATGGCTCAGGAAAAGGGCCATGTCCAGTGTGGAATCACACAGGAGGCCTTGGGGGCTGCCTTGGCGAAGGCCTAGCTTTCCAAATATTTCAGATTTCCTTGCTCTGTCATGTGCCAAGTGCCAGAGCAAAAGAACCTGCTTTTCTCTTTCCCATTTCTGTGTTTGGTGCCTCCCACTAGAGAATTATTGGGTAACAAATACGGAGACACAGACACAGATTCTCATTAAATGAAGAAGGACTAAGTAGCTGCACGGTGTTAACTTTAGTGGTTCCCAAATGTACATCCTGTAGTGTTTTTGGGTCTGGGGGAATCCCAGCTTTGGATGTGAGCTTTGCCTGCAGGTCTTCTCCAACATGAAGGAGCCTTTCAATTAGAGCTGCCTTCAGTGTGGGTTATAATTTGATGCTTCTGGCCTGCTCAAGGTACTTTTACTGGAATAAAACCCATGCCACAAGTCCTGTTTTATGATGTACCCATCAGCTCCTTAGTGCAGGAAGTGGAAGGGGGCTGATGGACACCACTGGGATACTCAGAAGTTAAGGACCGATGAGATCTGTATTTAAGACTCAGGAATGAGGGAGGGAGACAGGACTGAAGAGAGTGAACTTGGCTGATTCCTTAGTGCTAATATTCCTCAGAGAGTGTAAATGGGCTAAAGGGAAATTGAAAAGGAAGTTTCAAATAGAAGGATTACTGAAGGCTGAGGAAATAAAGGCAGAGCAAGGCCCTGGTCCTGCTCCAGTCAGGGAATGCTAATGTGGCTCTCAGCTATTCAAGGCCAAAAAAGCAAGACACGAGGAGGCTGTGCCCCCTCGGGAGTGATGCTCATGAGGAAGGGAAAACATTAAACCAACTGCTCTGTAATTTAGTCAGGCAAAAGGCATAAAGGAAGGAAACTAGAAATGAGAATGCAGTCATAAAGAGCAACGATCAGGTCAACACTATTTTTAATTTCCATAAAGTTATTGTTCTATTTAGTGAAGGAAAATGGGGTAAATTCCTCTTTGCCATCAGGCAAGGATGAAGGAAAACTTGAACCCTTCTCTCTTACTTCTTGCTGTCTGACTAAAATCTGCCAAAAGGTTTTTTGTTCTCATCTCTGTCCAGTCCAGGTCTAAGATAAAATTACCTGCTATTTTTGTGATATGCTAGTGGTGTTGTTTCTACTGTTTATGAGAAGGTGGAGATGGCCCTCCTTGCAGGCAGCTCAGTCTGTGGGACAGGCACCCATCTGGAATAACTGGGGAGCTCATTCCCTCTTTCTCTCCTTATTATTGAGTGCTTGGGTTCGTTTATTGCAGGTGTTGGGAAATGCTGGGTTTAAGGTGGGGCAAGTCACAGACTGCCACAGAAACCGTGGCGAGGAGGGCATGTAGCAGGAAATGGGAATGTGAGGATGACACATCCATGACACGGGGTATTTGGCAGAGCGGGTGGGAGAAGGAGACTGCAAGACAGCACTGCTGCTGCACTGGAGCCAGAAGAGGCTTCCCAGGCATGGGAGGAGCTGAGGTGGCTCCAGGGCTGTGTCTCTTGCTTCTGTGGATTCCTCTCTTTTAGCACTACACTGCTGTATTTAACTTTTCAACACAGTAACTACCATTCTGGTGAATTTTGAGATGAGAACATCTCTCTCCGTGACTCAAATGCCCGTCTCACAAAGATTGTGTCAAAATCTAATTGAGTAATTACCCTATCAGATGTCTCATCATTCATTCCTGTAATTGGGTTTGCAGGGCTCAAAGATTTCTGCTGACAGATGTGTAAAATGATTCAGGGTTTTGATATTTGCCTTCAGAATGTTTGTGGTGATGTTTTGAGTCCAGAACCTCTGCAGTCCATAGCTGTGGCTGTAAGGGACACTGAGCACCTGGACCACTGCCGGCATTCCAGAGCCATTTGTGTGCCCTGCCTGGGGGCAGTCCTGTGGTGGGCACCACCGATAACATCCCGAGAGGAGCTTCCTGCCGGAGCTGGATGAAGCCTGTGGCATTGGCAGCTCACACAGGGCAAAACTCCTCCAGGTTTGGGCAGCGAAGGCCTTGGCAATGTGGGAGCCTTCCTCTGCTCCTTATTCCCATTTTTGCTTGAATTCCTGCTGAGCCCCCGAGTCGTTTTGCTTGAACACATCTGGGTCAGCGCCTGTCCTCATTTGGATGTTGGTTCAGTTTTGGCTTTCAGCAGGTTTCCATGAGAAATGCTGAGGGGAGAGGCTGGCCCCGGGAAGCTGCTGGAAGTAAGAACATTTACAGATCTTGTGGGTTGTGTAAGCAGAGGGGGCAAAAAGGACAGCAGTCACAAGAACAACTCTCTTCTCTGTCTTGTTGAAACAAACCTCTTTTCTTCTAGGACAAAGCCATTACTTTTTATACAGCAAATCGGGCTGTTTTGTTGTTTGAATGGATTTACAAATTGAATTTGTTATTAGGGGTAACTCCACCACTGTGATGTTAAATGGCAGGAAATTGGCCTGCTCTGTTGCAGCCACCTCTTATTACAAGTACTTTCCCCCTTCTCTTCTAAGAGACTGGGTTTTGAAAACCCTGAACACCGACGTCATAGAAAACCTTAATTCAGTTCAGTTTAAAATCTAAATTAGAGCAATTGATCGTTTTGTTGTGATGATCAGAGACTCCCAGCAGAAAATCCTGAAACATCTGTAAGAGCCAGGCTTGAGGAATAACAGTCAGTGATTCAGAGCTGTTTGGAAACTTATTTTTCAGCTCACTGACAGTTATGAATGTCATCATAATAATTGCAAAATTTTTCCAAAAGAACTTCAAGTCAAACTAAAACACAAGGGCTCATTTTGAGTGCGAGAACATTCTTTTAAAAACAAAAGGAAGTGGGTATTTTCTCAAAGCTGGAGAGCGACCTTTTACTAGAGCATGTAATGATAGGCCAAGGGGGAATGGCTTTAAACTGACAGAGGGTGGGTTTAGAGTCAATATGAGGAAGGAATTGTTCCCTGTGAGGGTGGGGAGGCCCTGGCACAGGCTGCCCAGAGAAGCTGTGGCGATCCCTGGAAGTGTCCAGGGCCAGGTTGGAGGGGCTTGGAGCAATCTGGGATAGTGGAAGGTGTCCCTGCCCATGGCAGGGGTGGAAGGAGATGAGCTCTGAGGGCCATCCCACCCAAACCACTCTGTGATATTTGTAATTGAAGGACAGATCAAAGTCTTTATTTAAGAACATTGGTGGAGGTTTTGAGGCTGCTCAAAAGAGATTTTTGCTTTCATTTTCAACGTTGGACTTGGCACTATAGGCACAGACGTGTGGCATGATCTGAAGTATCTTTATCCTTCACAAATCAGATAACCTGCCAAAACATGCTGGTTGGGTTCACTTTATGATTATTAGTCATTATTTCTCTAAAGGAAACAGCTTCATTTTGAATGGATTGATGCTCTGCATAGGTTGAATTTTGAGGGCTTTGCTTAGACAAAGTTACCCCAATGCAAGAGAGATTTCCTGAGCCCAGATTTCCAGAGCTCTGCTCAGTGGCATTGTCAGAGAAAGGGGATCCTCTGAGGGAGACACTTTGTGGCACGGACAGCAGGAAGGTCAGCCCGGAGAACTCTGTGAACAGAAAGCTCAGCAGGCAAGGAACATATTGCAGAAAAGTCAGGGGCAAACTTCAGTGAAACATGAGCAGAACAGCTGAAAACACCAAAAAAAAAAAAGTCATGAAATCTTCCATAACGGATTCATCTGGCATTGTGACTAATGCATCGTTCTGGTACTCAGTGAAAGAAACCTCAACTTCAAATTTATTATATTTTCTTTTGCACATGTGGTTTTCATAGGTGCCGGAATGAAAACATGAAGACAAGCCTATAAACTCCTCTATATTTAAAGTTAATGACACAGAAATCTCAGTATAGCTGGCTTGCCAAGAAAAAAATAAATCACATTCTGCTCATCTTTACTTTTTGCCCTTTTTTGTGTTACTTTTGCTTTCTTGAGCAGATTTTGTCTTTAAACCAGTTCCCAATAAATGACTATTCATAACACCAGAACTGCACATGATTTCAGCTGACACTGCCAGGCTCTGGCTCCACAGGGCATGAACCAAATCAGAAATAAAGCTTGCCTCTTAGCTGGAGAGGCTTGTGGCCACTCCATTAGGTGTGTACAGCTGCTGACAGTGTGACACTGATTCTGGAGTTAGTAATGAGCTCAAACAGTTTGTAGCATTTTGTGTGTTTTCCTTGAAACGTGCTCTAAAAGCTCTTGACTCTAAAACGGCTTTTTTTAATGGGGAAAGAAATACCAAGTCTTCCTGTTGAAAATAAATTGGTAACATGACCTGAGTGCTTCCTAATGACTGAAACTGGAGGGCAAAGAGATCATAGTGTCTGTATCTCAGTCACCTGCTCCCTAAGCAAAACTGCTTTGCCTCTTGTGGTCCTCCATTGGTTTAAAATTTTTAAACTCATTAGACAAATCCAACCAAAGTTTGCCAGGAAGAAGAGCAGAAGTCTCACAAATGATTAGGTTGTTAAAAATTTCCTGAAATGAAATAGATGGAAGTAAGTAACCCACTCCAAGTCCAACCCACATACTAGACTCCAGGAAGGATTTTTTACTAGACATCAGGCAGGATTTTTTACTAGACATCAAAAATTTTATTTTGGCAAATTTGATCAATGTAGTCTGGGAAAAGACTCCACTGATGTCTCTGTCAATCTACCAAAAGATACAAATCAATATAAGCGAGATTTGATTGGGTTGTGAAACAGCCTGGGCCTACAAGGTGTCTATTGCTTTTTTGCAAGTCTCATGGGTTTGTCGTTTCTTTTCTTTTTTTTTTTTAAGTCGGTTATCTCATTATATTTTGGAGAATTGCAAATGTTTAGGTTTGGAATGTTTCCTGATTAAAATCACAAGCCCATTTCAGTCTACCAAGGTTTCCATCCAACGAGCTTCACAGGAACTATGCCTGCAATTAGGATTAATTTACTAAATGCAATGACCTCTGGTGCAAGCAGGGCTTTCCCAGTCATGGGCCATCCCTGTGATGCAGGTTTGGAGAGAAAAATATTTACCAAGGAGAAGGCAAATTACAGCACTTTGCTGGGTTAAAGGAACTGTGTGTAAATAAAGATACCCTCTGCTCCCACAGCCCAATTATAACATTGATATGCGTGATCTGAAAATTATATGCTGCGAAAATAATCCCCAGTTACAGATCCGCCCCCGACTGGCTCTCCTTGATTTCAGACACACGTAGGATAATTGCATGCTCCAACAGAGATCTCAATTTGAATTATTCCAGAAGAAAAGTCTTTATAAGGCAGTTTGCGCTGTAGGGCACTAAACCAAGCCTGGGAGGGACAGGGAACAGAAGGAGGGTCTGCATCCTATTTTGTGACACCGACTCACGAGGTGAAACCCCGTGGCTGAAGGCACAGTGGGGTTTTCGCCAGGCCTTCTCTGGGAGAACCTGCAGATCTCGGGCACAGGAGCATCTCTGGGATGGCTTCGTGGGTTTGAACGCCCTCATGGCCTGTGCACCTGTAGGTGAACATCAGGCCCAAGTGCAATGGGTGAGCTTCCATGAGGAAAATCCAGCAACAACAAACCCATTAACTCTGCTTTGCTCTAATTGCCATTATCAGTTCTCTGTGTCTGGGGCAAGGGAAGGCTTTTCTTTCTGGAAATATGGGCCAAATACTGTCACTTTCTTTAAAAATCACTTTATTGGAAAGCAGCAGTAATTGCAAACCTCCCCAAACGAGATGCTGAAGAGTTTCCTTTAACTGAAAGGATAAGAAAACACGGTGTGCTCTTGCTGTCAGGCATTGCAGTAAAGCTGGGAAAGCATCTCCTGTAGGATTATTCAATTTTTGTGGTAATTTTGCAGGCATTTATATAAGTGTATCCGAGCTACTATTTGATTGGCAGGGCTGGGTTGAACTGTGTAGTTCCTGCCTGCAGCAGAGGAATCCTAGAGGAAGTAAATGCAATGCCCTGATGTTTTCTGAGCATTGTTGATATTGCCAAATTACACGTTTTGGTGAACAAGCTGAGAGTTCAGCATGTCCCCCAAGTTTTTCTCCAGCTCTTTCAAAGCAGCACCTCTGTGTTGCCCAGCAGGGACTGGCTGTGAAGTTAAGGTAGGACCAATTTGGGATGACTCACCGGCTGTTTGTTACTGTGCATACACTGGAAATTCATTACCCTCCCCTACAAGCTGTTTCCCCACCCAGCCGTTCTGAGTCAGGCTGATGTTTTGGAACGAGGGAGTTGTGTGGGGAAAATGAGCGTGCTGGTGGTTCCATGGACTGACAAAAGGCTGGTTCTCCCCCCGGCTCGGGAAGGGAGCTGCTGCATAATGTGTTGGCAATGTTTGAACTTAGGAGAAAAAAGCATGGCAAGAACCTAATAAAAATATTCAATTCACTGCTTTTATAGACAGGCCTGACTCAGTGTGGATGTTCAAGCCTTAAAAGCACAGGTTGAGCTACTTGAAGCATTCAGCTGTGATTCCAATTAAAAGAATAATTGGAATAAATAACTCCAAAGTTGCAACCTGATGAAGCACCAAGGCAGGACTTGCAGCTGCCTGAATCTCTGTGTGGGATGTGCCTTTCCATCTCCTCTGGGCATTGTGTTTCCTCTCTGTGCGGAAAACCACTGGATAGCAAACATCCCTGGGGCAGAGAACACTGCCTTGCTTGGTTTGCTCTATTTAAGCAGAGATCAGTGTGGAACCTTGTGGAAGGAGGGGGAAGCTCCTTCCCTTGGAGATTCATGGGACTTCCTCGTGAGTGAGTAAGAAACTGGGAGATTGCTGGGAGGTGCAGAGCCAGTTTTGTAAGGAATGGGTGAAATTTCCCATTGCTGGCTAGGAACCGTGTGTGTTTTCCTGGCCATTCAGGAGATTATGGAAGTGGCTGGGAAGGAACTCAAAGCTTCTGCACCAGGGTGCAGGACAGGCCTGTGCTTTTTAACGTGTCACCTTATCTTGGGCTAGGGCTGATCACTTCCTCTTTCGTGTTTCCCAGGAGCAGTGCACTGTGATCGAGGCTGGACTCAAATGCTGGAGTCCTGTTTGAACTCGATCCTCTGAACTGTGTGACCTCTAATGAAAGCTGGGGAAGTTTAGAGAGGAGAACAGCTTATCTTTTCCTTCTCCTTGCTGGATGGAGGCCCTTACTTTGTTTCAGATCATTCAGGTTTATTTTTGCCAGGGAAAGGTTATTTATTCAGCATTCAAATGTTTGGTCAGCTAATTAATTTTTTATATGCAGGAGCTTTGAACATTTCTCCTTGAAATGCCAGAATGAACCATGTCTTTTTTTTTTTTTTTGTTTTTTCTGGACAATGTACTTGGCTCTCCAGTCATGACCTTCTCTCTAAAGTTGCCTAGAAAAATAACCTAGGAGAGATCTCCAGCTTGTGGATGTCAGGTGGGACTGGGAACAGGTGGGACACTTTTATGAAAGAGTTTCTATTACTGATACTGAAGGGGGCATCCCTTTCACAGCAATTCCCAGTATTCACACAGTGTTCGATACGCTCAATATTCAGCGTGTGAAGGACGTGTGCCTGGCAGAGCACCCAAGGCCACAGCGCTCGGAGGGGAGGCCAGGGGGTTCTCCTTGTCTGCTGTAGCGTCCTCCTGGCTGTGCTCTCTTGCTGTCCTTGCAAATCCGCCCCTCCCCAGTGCTGCTCTGAACCAGAGATAACGCCCTGAACCCGCGGGCTGCACAGAGCCTTTGGCTGGGGATGAACTGCTGGCACTCCAGCAGTGCAGGGATGGTTTTGTGTCCTACTGTTACCTCTGGTGGAGCTTTAACAGGTACAGGGGTGTTGCTCTCTAGGGCAAATTCTATGTGATGCCAAAATGAACTAAATGTAGAGGGTTTTTTGTTTCCTGTATATTCTCCTTCAGGCTTGCTTCCATTCTCTTTTCCTGTATGAGGAATGTAGAAAAAGCAGCAGCATGGTCTTGCTCTCCTTGCTTTCCACCAGGCCACATAATGCCCCTTTCTTATTTGGCTGAATTTACCCTTTCTCTTGCCTTCGTTTAATATTAATCCTTAATTAATTTTTCTTTGGTTGTTCTCTGACAGAGTAATTTTATTTCCCCCACCACCCTCCATTGCACTGCTGTTTTCTGAGTTCCATATCCTCCCTTCTGAGTCCAGACCTGCTGGCTGCAGGCTCGGGAGTGAATAAATGAAGGTTCTCTCTCATTACATGCTGTGAGCTGCCATTCCCTCCCCTCCCCACAGCCTGCTCCCCCAGGCAATTCATTCCACACATCTCACGTGGAAGTTGGGAGCTGCTCTGTAGATCAGCACTTACTTATTTCCTCATGTCCTGTTGTTATTTTGATAGACATGCTCTGGTGTCCTGCAAACCCACCCCAGGTATCTTCTGCTCCCAGTTTATTACTCCCAATGGTGTTTCCCTGGGGTTTTACAGCATTCCTATCCTCTTCCTGAGCTGCAGGTGCTGGGGCAGCTGTTCCTCATGGAAGGCAATGGGATATTGGTGGCTGATGTTAAGGCAGCAGAATATCAAGGGCATCTTTGTACAGGAGCAAGATGACCAAGACGCTTTTTAAAAGTGCCTGTGCGACTTAATAACCAGCTCTGTTCAAAAGCACTCGGAAGCAAGTCCCCTGACTTTCAACTCTTTATATCATTTATGTGGTTCTGTTGGCTGTACTTGGTTATTCTTAAAAGTGAGACAAGACCTGGGAGTCATGACCCACGTTTTGGGGAGCTGAGCATGGTCCCTGGTTTCACCTTTGGTGCTGTTTCACATCCTTCAGCCGAGAAGCTGCAGCCCCGAGCACGGAGCAGACAGAGCACAGGGACTCCCACCTTTGTGGGGTGCAACAGTGGGAATCGGCCGTGGGGAGAAATCTCTGGATAGTTTGGTGTTGTTTGGGTTTTGTTCTAGGGGCAGGTTGCTGAGCTCCGTGCTTTGCCGGTGCCTGGTGCGGGAGTGTGCAAACATCCTCCCCCGGGCACCGGCGCGCCGCAGCAACGCGGCTTTGTCACCGTGTCAGAATCCAGCATTAGTATCTCTAAACTCTGGCAATCTACCAGGGAATTTAATGCCATCCCACCACAACCGAAATTTTGTATGCAGACACACGCTTTGCTAGGATATAATTGGTGCTATTGCTCTACTTTCCAAATACTGCAGTCAAATACATTCTCGTGGAAAAAGAAACTGATGAATCTTCAATAGCAGGAGAGTCTGAGCCCATCAACAGACTTTTAATGAGTATCAGGCTGCATTTCTCCTCTTGCAGGGCTGCTTAAAATGGGCTTGCCCAGGGGGGCACTCGGGATCCGAGACATCCATTTAGAAAAATGGGTTTGTGGTACCAGGGAACGGAGCAAAGTGGGGAAGAAGGAAAAAACTGGTGTGTGCAGCCCCTCCTGTGTACTCAGAAAGGAGCTTGCAGGGATACAGCACAGGGAAACTGGGGGCTCCAAATGGAGATTTCTGTGTGCTGGAGCCTCCTTTGCAGGGCTCGTCATAAGTCTGTATTTTTAAAAAATACTAAGCCAGTTTCTCACCTTGCAGCCAAAAATCTTGGGGGCTGTGGCAGTATAAACCAATTCAGTTCAGTATTTACAACCCTTCTCTAGTCAAGTGTTTATCTCATAGAAAAATGGCCTTACAACATGAAAATACATGGTTGATGTAAACTAAGCCTTATCTTTCATTTTAGTTTTTCTAAGAATCTCAAATAGCTCTTACGTTATATTTAATCTCTCTGTGTCTTGCTGTATTGTGGGGCTTTGTGGTGGTGTTCAATTTGTATCTATGCTGGGAACAAAGGGAAGCGTTGGAAAATCTGCCCAGCACAGGAAAGTTCTGGATGCATTTCAAGGTTCTCTTTCTCTCCTGAGCACTGTGTGCTTTTCACCACCTTTTGGCTTTCTTGCAGTTCATTTTGTACATTTATTTACAGCCTAAAAAAATTCAATGGATTATTTTTGGACTACCCAAGCCATACAGGTGGTTTGGTTGGACACTCTGGATAGACAAGGTCAGTCAGTTCCCAAAAATGCTGCGTGAGCCTACAAAGTGTCCATGTAAAGCTGGTCAGACAGCCAACATG
Source organism: Callaeas wilsoni (assembly GCA_013398955.1). NCBI lineage: Eukaryota > Metazoa > Chordata > Aves > Passeriformes > Callaeidae > Callaeas > Callaeas wilsoni. The sequence continues at coordinate 90,308 of VWPU01015075.1, forward strand.
CCTTGGAGCTCAGGAAATTACACCATCAGTCAAGGAAAAACATTTCCTGAAACATTTTGTTGCTCTTTTATTAGTTCAAATGTCATTCCTATTTTAATTCACGTATTCCCAGCTAACGTTTAATTAGGACAGGTATTCTGGGGTTGCTGTTTTTAATTTTCTTCTAGCTGTGCTTCCATTTCTGTAGCTGCTTCACTGCTGGTTTTACTTTCACAATTGATTGGAAAGGCTTATTTTCCTTTAATGTTAGTCTTTAAATACTTGCTCGCAACAGGGGCTCTGAAATGTGTATTATCTTGGGTTGTGGGATGAGAAACAGTCCAGTGCTGGATCCAGAGGGTGATCTCCTGCTAACACACATCCCCAAACACACACATGTGCTTTCAATATTTTTGCTGCTTGGCGTAGGTTATTATTTTTATAATTATGTCAATCATTACAAAAGTACAGATATCCCAGGAGCCACAAAAAGCAGTCATCAGGAAAAGGCTGATTCTTTGGCAGCTGTATCAGTCCTGTGTCTTTGGCATGGCAAGTTCCTGGATGTGGCCACCACTCAGGCGGCTTTTTTTCCCTACGAATATGGAGTAGTAAGTTAATGGTTTTTGAGCTCCAGGCCAGGGGTTCATCCTGGTCTGCAGTGGTTCAGGGAGGGGAAGATCTGTCAAGTCACAAAATGGCAACACGTTGCAGTAAAACTGGAACCTCCCCCCCAACATTCACCTAGATCACAAATTTTCAAATCTTACTCATGATAGCTTTGTCTTTAACAGAACTTGGTGTAGAGAAACAAGACATTTCTTAAGACTTGTTGTCTTGACACATTTTTAACCTTCTCCCTTTATTGTGGTGTCTCTAATGGCAATGTCAAGGGCAAAAATATTACAAACTTGATCGGCCTGCTCCGTGTTCCCAAACCTGCCCACAGCAGAACCTGGCTCATGGCCCTTGCTGTCTCATGCTGCACGGTTGTCTGGACAGGAACCCAGGAAGCTGTTGGCATTTTTTGGGGATGGAGTGGCCAGAGGCAGCCAGGATGGGCAATGTAGGACAGAGGAATTTTTGTGAATACTTTGTGAACATTCTCACCTGAGCTGGGGTTACCTCATAACTGAGGCTCTGCTTAACACCAGACGGGTCCAGGAAATTGCACTTCAGGGTTGGTAACAAAGAGTTTACTACTACCAGGAATGAACCAAATGGTTGCAAAATTCCTGTCCCAATTCAAGATCTTTTTGACAAAAATCACGGAACCATCCAGGGCAAATAGACTCAGGGAAGGTTGGTACTTGTGCCACCCTGACAGACCTGTCTAAGGTGTCAAAGGCACCTAAAGGCTTCACAGCTACCTCTGATTCACCACTCTTACAATTAGGAAAGGTTTTTTTTTCCCCAATATTGCCTGGAGGAGCTGCCTCTTCCAATTCTGGAAGTCTTTCCTTTGACTTAAGTGTGTGATAAAGCCAGTGAGGAATTAGCACCTGAGTTAGAGAGTAAAATGCTTTAAGGCTGTATAATACACACAGGGAAAGGGAACTGTTCAAAGCAAGATAAGCTCTTATTTAAATGGAAAACCTTCTGTTTCTCTAAAGAGGAATGAGAGCTCCAGCACAGTTTAAATCTAAGGGCAGGTGAGCACTGAGCCTGAGCGTCACTTGCTGTCAGTGTCACAGCTTCTAGCAGCATGAGGTGGGCCGTGTCCTCCATCTCTGCACGTTTACTTTACCTCACTACATGTAAAAAGGTCAGATTTGCTGGTTTTGTTTGTCATCATGCAGATCTGGCCGTCCTTTTGTAAATACAGCAATCTAAATAATTCATAAGCGCAGAGACGCCGCTATCGGTGCCACAGCTGGGTACAACCTAATCCATGAGAGCCTCCTCCTCTTAACAACCACAGAGGATGGAGCTGTGAGTGACTGTGCCAAGCTCTGGCACCTTGCTGCAGCCTTCTCTGAATTTCAGGGCCAAGGGGGCTGTGAAGACAAGAGACAAAATACTGAGCAAAGGGAACCTTCCCCTTGACATAACTTGGAAAGTGCTTTAGGTGCTTAATTGGGATCAAACAAGGCAGAAATTATATTGGAAAAAATATTGATGGCATATTTAAAAACAGGAAGAGTGTGCCTCTTGTTAGGAGCATGTTTGGGCTGTCAGGCACGGCAGAAATCAATGCAGCACGAGGACTGACGGTGTTTGGAGCAGCTGCTGGTACCCAGAGCCTCACATGAGCACAGATTTGAGTGTCAGTGGTCCCTGGAATTTTATCTGAAATGTCTGGCATTTCTGAGGAGTAGCCTGGGCTCCTTCTCAGCCAGGATGTTAAAACAGCTGGGATTCGTTCCCTGTTTGATGCTGTATTATCCTTGGAGAAGCTGCTGTGGCACAGAGAGCATGTGCTGGAAATCCATCTTGGAAGTTATGAGCTACCTGGAGCTGCCTGTTCAAGAGGTTTGGACCTGCCTCCTATGGCCCAATCCTGTGACAAAAACTCACAAAATTAGAAATTCCAGAGGTCAGTGGCACTCTTTCACTCTGTTTACAGGAAGGCCTGTGTGCTCTTCAGCTGGAAGAGCTTCATCCTGGCACACTGAAAGAAATAATGAAAGAAATAATATTGCTGTAGGAGCAAACTGATGGGGCTTCTCAGTCTGGCTTTGATTTCTCCTGCTCTATCAACCCTGTGCAGGTGTTAACTATAAAGGAATCGGGAATAGCAACAGAACCAATGTAAATTCTGGGTTTTACCCCCTCCAATTAATAGGGAAAATACCATTTCCAGGTGCCAGGGCTGATTAGCAGAGTTTGACTGCAAACGTGGAGCAGCTGTTGTGTTACCCAGGTTGTGTGTACCTCGTGTCTATTTGCATACAGATTTGACAATGTAATTGTGTACTGACAGAAAGATCATGGAAAGAGAAGATGTGAGTAAGTCTGCTTCTGTATTTCAACTAAAATTGAAATCTCCCATTTTGCAGCAGAAGCTGATTTTTTCATTCCACAGAGCATACTTGGCCAGCTAGAAGCCTTGGAGCCAAATTTATTCTCTCTCTTATAATGCAGACCCTGAGTAAACTGAGTGAGTGAAGGTCAGCTTACCTGTAATTCAGCATTTAACAATATGCCTTGCATAATAAAAAATAATCTGCAAGTGAGGAAATCATGAAGAAAACAAATGCAACCACATCCACTGGAAGCAAAAAACCTGCCCGTTTTCATTCTGACTGCAGTGGATCAGGACTCAGGGCAATCATGAATACATTTGAAAAATTTCCTCTCCTTGTCTGCCCTACTTTTCTGTTTCATCATCATTTAAAAGCCTTGGCATCAGGCTGATTTTGGAGGCACTCAGCAGCCAAGGATTGGTGTTTGATAGAGAAATATGCTGGGGCGAGGAGAAGCTGAGTTGTTCTCTTGAAATCCTGTCCTGAGTTAGGGTTTCTCTTAGGATCGTGATATGGGTCTGAAATGAAGTGAAAAGAAAATGGGTTACAGGACAAAGGTGCCAATGTGAATCAGCAGAATCTCTAAGCAGAGAGATTGTTGGAAATGTTTGGGGGTTTTTTTGTGTTTCTCATTCATATTAAGTATCACTCTCATCGTGGTAGAGATGTCGAATGACAGGCAGGAGATGAAAAGGAAAAAATAAAGGCAGACTAGGAGTACATGTTAATTAAAACAGGATTTGGAATAATCAGGGACTTCTTTAATATCTGCTGCATATGAACCTTCCTTTAAGACCTATTTTGGTTTGATTTACATGACTATTGGCAATTATTTATAGTGGATATTTCACTGTGATTAGGTGCCTGAAATTTGATCAACCTGTGATCAGATTTTGTGCTGTCAATACTCTGAACTCACACAGTTGACAGGAACATCTGTATGCTGAAAATTAGGGCTTAGGATTTGGGAATGAGTGGTTTACACTACAGTCCTTGTGGGTGCCTTCCAACTCAGAATATTCTGTGATTCTGTGACTCCCTGTCTGCTGGCAAACCTGGGAATGGAACAACCGACGTCTCAAAAGCTGCCTTTCGTTTCCTTGGAATCATTTAGCAGGTTCTAGAAGCGGCTGACAGTCTTAACTTTTAGGGAAGAGAAACCACATGAATATTTACAGGATTGCTGAGGGGAAGGAATATCTAATTGGTTGTTGAGTAGAATTTGATCCCAAATTGAAGAGACTTTGAAGTTTGTATGTGTACAAACACAGAGGTTTGTGTGTATGTGCAGAAACATAGAGGTGTATCGAATTTGGAGTGGGGTGTGTGTATAGATCCTATAGGTGTGTGTTCGTGTGCACGTGTGCACACAGTCCTGCAGGATAAACCCTATTTATCGCCTCAATATTTAATAGAAAGGCTCGTGCAGTTTCACATCAGCCTAGGAGCCTCCTTTGATCTGAGAGCTGCTGCCAGTTGTTGGGAGTTGTTTTGGAAGCTTTGTGAGCTGTGCATATCGACTGATGATAACTCAGGCTTATTTTTGTATCATCAGAATGTTTCAGCCCTCAAGTTCTGTTAAGCTGGTGTTTTGTTTTGCTTTCCCCAAATGAAATGCCCCTTGAAAAAGCTAATTTAGCAACTGAAGTGGATCATTGTACAGAGCATTAGGACCGTCAGTGGTAATGGCAAATGGCAAAGCTGGGATTCAGGCAGCAGCTTCCCTTATGGTTTGGTTTATTTTACAGCACCTGCAGAAGTTCCTCTGGCCCCACACGCGGCCCCGGTGAAGGAGCGGAGTTTTCTCTGTGCTGGCACCCGCTGCGGCAGCAGCAGCGCTGGGGAAGGCAGGGATTGTCCTCAGCCCCCAGTGGCTCTTCAGTGAGAGGCGCTGGCTGGCGCCTCCCAGCCAAGCGGCTCCTGGGGAGGATAATCCCCCCTCTGTCCTGGGCTTCAGCTGAGATCCAAACCCAAATTACAGAGACCAGAAAGTGTTTTCTATGGCTCAACTTCAGTTTTACAGCTACTGCCGTGGTTTAACAGCGGGTTGGGAGCTGGAATGTAAATACTGGCTTTTCCTTCCTGGAACACGTGCACTTTGATAGAGTAATTTATTTTTATGGGATAAGAGATTGACATATTCTTTTAAAGATGAGTGAACTGGTTGAATGATTCCCTGTCTCCCACATGGGAAGGCCTCACAGTACCAGTCCTGGGTTGAACAACGTTCTCCAGGGAGAAGCATCCCACCATGGCTATGTCTGGAGGGAAAAGCTTTTCCTAAATAGGAAAAACCCTAAAACCATGGTAAAGGTTGGGAAAGAAAAGGACACATCAGTACTTAATTCTCATTTTACAAGGAGTTTAGCCAGGTGCAGGAAGCAGCCAAAAAAGTATGAAATCCTGTAAGAGCACTTTGTAATCAAAGTATCTCAGATTTAAGAAAAAATATTGCAGGATTTCACCAGCCTTTTTTTACCAAACAACTCTCCAGTGTTTGCTGGGTGGAGTTTGGTGTTCTCAGTATTGGGAAGACTGAACTGAAGGCACGTGAGATTCCTGGCAAGGAAATTTCCTGTGGTATTTACAAACCCATCTCTTTTTTGAGCATTTCTTGTTTGTGTGTGGTTTTGGAAAAGTATTGGTGATACCCAAAACATTGTGCTGGCTTTTTTACTTTGCAGAATAGCAACATCACAGAACATGAGGTAAGCCCAGAAAAACAATCTTAATAATTACAGATTGATTCATCTGGAGTGGGTGAACTGAAGAGTCAAGGTAAGGAGGGTTTAGTAATTATTAGAAACACTAAACTGCAAAAGCTGTAGCACAAACTGGGTAGGCCATGCCTGAGCGACAGAAATCAGGGGCATGAATCCAGTAGGTTTTCTGTTTTAAAAATAGTCAGTGATTGGTGGTGCTGCTGTGAACTCATAATTCCCAAGCACAGATCATTAAAAAAATTAGGCCAATCATATTTTAAATGGGTTCTAATGTCCAACACTTTGGCTACTTTCTGATTCTGTCAGTTTGAAAACGAGAATGTTGTGCTTCCAACATATCTGGGATTATCTGAGTCTTGTTTGAGCTGGTGAAACTCTGGAGGAGAGTTTTGGCCTCATTTTTCACCTGCTGGGGGGTCCTGCTTTGTGTTGTGGTGCAGGCATGTTTATTACCAAGGAAAAGAACACACATTTGCTTAGCACACTGTGACAGAGAACAGACTCCCTTTTCCTGATCTCTGAACTACAAATTTGAGCAGGACAAACGTGTCCCCTCTCATTGCCTTTACCCAGGGATGAGTGACAGTAAGGCAAATGCAAGGGGACTGAAGGCAAATGCAGCTGATCCCAAAGATCAGCTGCCTGTTGTTTCTGCAGCACTTTGGAAATTCACGGGTCTGTATTTATTTGTTTTCATAAATTGCAGATCACGCGGTTCTAAACACGCTCCTGTGGGTTTTTCCTTAGGAAGCCCTGTGTGTCATTTTGAGCCGAGGCTGTTTTCCACTCCCTCTCCTGTCTCCTCCTTCTCAAGGATGCCTGGTGAAGGGCCGAAGGTCTCTCCCAGCGATGGGATTCGGTTGTCACCCCTGGGTGAGTGCAGTCTTCCCTCTTTGCAGCCTCTTATTCTGAGGGCCAGACCCAGCATCTCCTCATTGCATTTTATTATGGGCTGTTGCACTCAGAGCCTGCTTTGGGAGGGACGACTCTGGTTTCTCCAGTGGATCTCTGTTTTCATTCCATTGCAAAAGCTGGCAGCCAAATTTGATGGCATTTCAGTGCAGGCTGAACCGGGTGTGCAAAGTGCAAGCGTAATTACAGGCCTGGAGGAGGCTCTACAGAAATAGTTTGGCTGTTTAGGGGCATAATTACCCAGACTGCATGCCCAGAAAGATTTGCTACACACAAATCAGTCCAAATGCTCTCTACAAAGCTGCTCCTCGTCCTCCTAACCTGGTTCATTATGGAGCTACAAAAAAAACCCTCTTGAGTGGCATCCATGGATGCAGCTCTCCTCGATGAGAAACCACGTGGGAAACCAGAGTCTTAATTACATCTTCTTCTAAAAATACACTAAAATACTCATAAAAAATTAAGACTATTTTCAAACTTATACCACAATATCACTTGAAAAGCTCTAGACAAAGAATATAATTCAAATACAATTTCTATTATAGGACACTTTAAAACATACATTTATTTAAATGGTTTGACTGGCTCCTTTTCATGTCCCCTGGACATGTATGGAGGCAGTGCTTCACACAAGGGTTTTAATGGCAAAAAGATGAGAATTCTTCAAGGCTTTGGCATATTATAAGTGGTTGTATGACTGGGTGTGTTTCAGTATTGGTAGCTGAGGTAAGAAGGGCTGGAAATGAAATTGAGGGAAAAATAAAAGAAGGAAACATTAAAAGATGCAAAATATGGAAAAGCAACACTCCCCTGCTAAAAACAGGAGGGAGAGACCCCCTTCCTGACTGAGATGTTCATCAGTTCAGTCGGAGGGTGTAGTGTCTGCAGCTGGGAAATACAATTTGAATATTTCTATTTTTTAGTGTTTATTTTCTGGGGGCCTTATTCTGATGTGGCAGATGTGAACTCTGATCTGGTGATGTACTTGACCTGCTCCCCACAGCCAGGTTTATCATCAGAACGGTGCCATCAGGCACAGAAATGTGAAAGCCTTCCGAGAAGGACTAAATGATCCATTATGTTTTGGCAACTGCAGCCTCATTTCCTACCTGCTGCTCCTTCTGTGGTCGCTCTGAAGCAATTATTTCAGATAATGTGGGAAACAGGCCATTGATGAGAGTCCATCAAGAAATCATTATCCCACTAGAAGCAATGTACTGGTTGCTAAACAGAATTGGAAGGTTTGGATGCAAAAATATTTTTCTTGCTTTTTTTTAGCTTCTTTTTTGCTGAGGATGGGGAAGGCCAGAAGGGGCTGTCACCACATTGTCTAAGGCATGGCAGGTGAGGGTGCAGTGCCACACACTCCACTTTGTGCTGCCCTTGGCCTTGGATTGTGGCTGTGCAGCCGAGGGCCTGGAAGTGCTGACTGTGGATCGAGAGCAGCTTGGGCTGTTACAGATGAGAGACAGATTGTCTGTTTGTCTGCCTGTCTGTCTGTCTGACATCTCTTATCCACTAACTCATCTGTCTATTTATAGATCATGCCCCACTGCCTTGCCCATGGCAAACTTGTTGTTCCTGCAACGTCCTGGGGAAAAAATCCTGCCCTGGTTCTGAAGAGCAGCTCTAGGAAATGTGTCCTGTCTGAATTGCTAAGAAGGTAGGTAAAGCCAGGCAGGATTTGACTGAGACAACCGGCTTATCATCTAAATGACAAGGTAATGAAGGAATTTGTGCTGTGAGATGTCTCTTCCTGGGCAATGCTGTAATTTATTTTATTTAATGGTTTATTGTGGACATCTGATGATTTAATATCAGTGAACTATTAGGCAGAAATAGCTGGGCACGTGTATGGGGTGCAAGGGATGGATTATGGGCACCTGCTCCCTAGCCAGATTCCCACTCTAATTTTGGATACCATTTAAAATTATTTGTTTTACAATCAAGTTTTCAACCCAAACATTCCAGGTATATTTCCATTCTATAAATCTGTAACTCTTACTGACCTTCCCCCTCCAGTCCAGTTGATGTCTTTTAGTCCAAGTGTCTTCCCAGTTCTGTGGTGGCTGATGGTGCCGTGGATCCCATTCCATGTGTGTGGAGTTGACCACTAAAACTTCTCGTTATGTGCTGAGGTGAGAGTCCACGAAAAGGAATGACTGATTAGTTATCTTTTCCTCACCTCTTCAAGAGACGAAGAACAAGTGAAGCAGGAAAATTTTGGTTCAAAACAAAAGCAGACTCTGAAAAAGAGCTTAACATAAAATATTTCTGGAGCTTAAAGCTCCTTCTCCAAACATCCCTCCCTCCCACTTTTCCCTAGGCTGGCCTGTGGGGGTGGATCTGGTGCCCTCTTGCTCCCGAAGGAGTGCAGGTAAGGAATCATTACTGATGCTTTTCCCCACACCTCGACTCAGGGGTGACTGCACTGGTTTGTTTCTTGAAGGGATCCTCACTACCCCACACTAAACCCTGACTGGAATAAAGGCTTGCAGGCCTCCGTGTGCCACTGAGGGCTTTAATCGGGACAAGGTGGCACTGCCAGAAACCTTCCCGATGGTAAATCAAGGCAATGCAAAAGTCAGCCTTTTCTTTTTTAAATGTTGCCCCTTCCCTTTTAATAATATTTGTCTTCAATTTGATAAAATGAATGTGTACTGCCTTGCCATTTCAGTTTTCTCCAAGAAAACTTTTTTCTGTGGCTCTGAGTTATGTGTCCTTATAAAAACTTCCTTGTTTAAAGGCCATGATTACTGCTGAAGATGTCCTATGGAATCTTGGACTTGTGCAGACTGAGGCACAGTATTTCCCAAAGAAATAGGCTACAGTTCTAAATAGGGCTGATTCTGATGCCTTTCTTTAATTAATTATTTTTTAAATTTTAGCGTGCCAGCCCCTTCTGGCTGCAGAAGCAGGTGAGGAACCCAGGAGCGCCGAGGCTGCTGTGACACCAGTGACACATTCAGCACAAGACGTACAGCACTTCCAAGCTGGGAACACAGTCCAGGTCAGGAACAAACATTTCCCACAGGTCTTTCCAGATGAAGGCACTGGGACTGGCACCCGAGCACAGACATCCCAGAAATTCCTTTCTGGCCCAACCCGGAACAAACCCAAGGTAATCAGCACCATTAATAATAATAATAATGGTTTTTTCTAGTGTGCAGTCCCTGGGTCATGGATGGGAGCTCCCCCCTTTTGGTGGTACAGGTTGGTTTTGTGTCACTCCTTTGAAGTGCTGAATTCAGCTGCTGGCAGGGCAAGGAGAACAGCAGAACTCCTGAGGACACGGTCACCCCAAACAGTGTCTGGGGCCCTGGGGAGCTCAGGCACCATCTGGGCACAGTCACCCCAGGCCTGTCCCTGTGTCCGGAGTGTCCTCAGCAGCTGCTCCCTCCCAGCTGGCTGCCCCTGGCCAGCAGGCAAACACATGGATGGGCACTGCACTGCTGTAGCCTGAGGCAAGGGCAGGAACGTCCATCAGGGCTCAGAAGGGGAAAACCCCTTCATTTTGAGAGCAGTGCAGAGCCAGGGTAGCTGGTTCCACATCCCCTCCGAGCCAGTGCCCAGCTCAACGCCAGGGATCTGTCTGGGCACAAAAACTGCTCTCAGTGTGCCGGGTCGCACAGTGGGACAGCAGCAGGGCTCACACAGCTCAGCACTGGGCCTTGTTTAGGCAGCAGAATTAAGCAAGTGCTGAATTAGGGCTTTGCTGTCAGGACTTCACCTGCCAGTGCCGTTTTATTGCAGGAAGAACATCCCTCATACCTCAGTTCTCTCCTAAAGGGAAAATACAATATTATCTCAATTAAACAAAAGCTTTTTTCTGCAGCTCTATCACTCCAAATGGAGCAGGATGACAGGTAGATCAATGGAGGTCCTGTAATTCAGGACAGTTATTCAGAATTGTTTCAGAGAGAGGAAAAACCTTTTCCTCCCACCAGTGTCATTTACAATTTATGGCTGGGAAAAAGCGGGAGGGGGGTGGTGTGTGTGTTGCAGTGTAAACTATTGCTGATTATCAGCCCTGGTCTTGTCTCTTTGTTTTTCTTGGATGAACAATATTGGCTATCTGCTCTAAACAGAATCCATTCAGAATTGCTGGCGTGCTGCACAAAATGGTGGTGTGTTGATAAATGCCTTTTTTCCCCTCCTTGGTGGCAAGTCGGTGTGGCACAAAGGTGGGAGCAGGAAAGGATAAACATATGTACAGTGATTCCAGTGAGCAGGTGCAGGGATAATTCCCAGCACAGCTTGTAAAGCCTGCTGCCATTGGAAGGTGTCAGCACAGTAACGGGAGATGGATGGGAGCAATACTTGCTGGGGCTCTTGCCAAAAGCACGCATTGCCTGAATCCTCACTGTTGATGCTGCTCTCTCCTCACCTGAGCTGCATTAGAGATGCTGCAAGAAGAGGAATGTGGAGAGGGACAGGACATTAACTGGGACCGGAGCAAAGGCCATGCACTGCAGCACAGAACTTGTGTCTCTGCACGACAATCAAATCCTTCTTACGCCACGTGTGCTCTGGTGGTGGTGATGGAGCTACTCCTGCAGCAGGGGGAAAAGGCCCTGTAGCTGCCCCCAGGATGGCAGCACATGGACAAGGGCCAGAAGAGAGGGAAGGACAGACAGACACAGAGAAGGCCCCAAATGGAGCACAAATGGGGACCTGCTGCTGCTGGCCAGGAAAGGGTCAGTTTTATCCACTGTAAATATATGGATTGGATATAAAATGGATATAGAAAGGTACAAAGGGAGGGAAGCAAGGGAGGACAGACCCATGAACGGATGGACAAATGGAAAGAAGGCAGGAGAGTCAGCTGGAAGGAAAGACAAGCAGAAGAAAGAATGACTAGAAGGAGGAAAGAATGGGTGGAAAGAGGGACAAAAAGGGATAGTAAAGGGCAAACAGAGGGAAGGAGAGATGGACGGAAATAAGACTGGTAGAACAGAGGGATGGAAGCATGGGCAAAAGGAGGAAGGAAGGAGTGGAGTGCAGAATGAAGAACAGAAAGATGGAAAAGAAGATGGAAGGGTAGAAGCAGAAGGAAGGAAAACTGGAAACAGCAAACTGAAAGAAGGGAAGAAGATCACTCACTGTGCCTTGCAGGTCCTGCCCCACTCTGCTGTGCCACCAGCTGGTGCCTGACGTGATGCTCTGCAACGACCTGGAGAGGGTTGTGCTACAGGAGGCAGCAGCAAACTTACTTGATTTGCAAATGTTCTCACAACAAAGCTCCAGTGGTAATGGGAAGGTCGTGCAAAGTGTTTCAGCACTGGCTCTGTCATGAGACAGCTGCTTCCTCTCACCCAGAGCTGCACAAACTGGTTGCAGGAAAAGCCTTTGCTGTCTGTGCTCCAAGCGTTGCTTTCTCCATCAAACCCAGAACCTTGGCACTCGTTACAACACGACACAACCACCCGCAGAGCTATGAAGGCAAAATCTGCAGAGGAAAATTTGGATCCTGGATTAAAAAAACTTGCAGTGCTTTTTAAATGTGCACTGCAAGTCATCCCATGGATGGTCTTGCGAGAGCAAGAGTGACCTATTTGCTTCAGCTCTGAGCCTGGCTCTGGAGAGCTGGGTTTAGTTCACAGCTCAGCCACAGGCTAAAATATTGGACATGACACATGCCCTCTTTTCCCTTCTCTAACAAGAGATTATTACTTCAGTGCCTCACACTGGTGAGGAAAGACAGAATTCATTAACCTTCCTGTGTTCTCAGATACTCTGCTTACAAAGGTCACATATAAATTACAGTAAAAAAGTGGCTATTTTAGGGGATTAGGCTGAGTTAACACACCAGGAAGTATTCATATTATAATGAGCAGCTGGCATTAGACCTGGTACCAGCACCTGGGAGAAACTGAAGAAATACCTCACAGACTCCTTCATTTAACATCTGTTGGTTATACCAAGGATACACTGGAGTTGTAAATCCTGGTCACAGTTCTCTAGAATCACAATAAATCGTCCTTTTCAGCACACCCAACTCCTGTAGAGACTGTGCTCCGTTCAACAACCACCACAGAAAGCTGATTTAGAGCCCGTTTGCCCTTCTGGCCTGAGCTGGCACTGGGTTCCAGAGGGCATTTTTCCCCTGGGGAGTACACTGGGATACTCATCCAAAAAAACCCTCCAGCAACAGCGCTGTGGCAGTTTCCTGTGCTCAAATCAAAATGTGTGTCCAAACATGAAACAGAATTAGCTCCACTTTTGCTGCAGGTACCACAGATAGGAAAGGCAAGGGAAGTGAGAGTATTAAAGAATATCTTTAAACTTTTTATGCCAATAATGATATTTTCTACAAGAAATCTAAAAAAGGTTTACAACAGACAATAGTATTTATATATTTTATATACACATACAGAAATATATATATGACTGCATTTATATGGAGACATATACAGCAAATTATTCCATTTTTCCTCTTTTGTGTTAAAAATCCCTTTTTCTTTTCCTGATCCCCTACAAACATTACCCCTCTCCTCAGGAACTCCCTTTGACCTGCAGTATTGTTTAGGTACATTTGAGTTTTTTTTCCAGTAGGTGGTTTTCTAATTAAAGCAAATTAAGTCTGCAACCCAACTTCATAGTCATTCCTTGTGATTTTTAGGGTCTTGCAATTTTATTTTCTCCCTGAAAGGACCACTCATGGGATTGCACAGCAATTCCATTTTTATTAAAAACAAAATCTTTGAATATCTCACGCAAAGATTGAAATGGTAGATGGGAAAAGCTAAACAACCCAACATTTTCTCTTTTTTTAAAGCCTGAGCTCTTTGATGCTTCAGTTGTGATGATTTAATGCTTGGAAGCAGAGGGACTGATGGAGACATCAGCCCAGGGCCTGGTTCTAGGGAGTGCTGTATCTGAAACACCAAAGCAAAATACTTTTCTACTGCTTTTCCAACTGATTTTGGTCTATCTTTAACCAAAGTCTCTTCTGCTGTAACTATTTAAGTAACACAATTTAATGACCACTCAGTTTCCCAATGAAAAAAAAAAGAGACTTCAACAAACATATCCAACCACTATTCCTGGTGCTATATCCACCTCTGCCAGGGAGAACCACCACCAACAGTTCAATGGGAAGTGAAAACAATGACACAGAGTTTGATGGGAAGAACAAAACCCCACACAAAACAGGTTTGAACCAGTTTCCCAATGCTCTCCCTCAAAAGCATTCCCATCTCCAGTAAGTACCTGCTGCCCACTTGCTTCCAAGAGAAATCCTCAGGGATACTCGGACTGCACAGTGGAAGTTGCCAAGGAAACTGGATTCACTTATGATTTCACATGTTCACATTTCACATGTTCATTATTTCAATCTCCTTTTTTTTTCTCCACCCACATATACCTTAAAATTATTATTATCCTTCCTGGTCTAATTACCACACTGGCATTGCCATTCAGGACAGGAAATTGGATTTGCTACCTGAATCCAAGCTTGAGCCACTCTCTTTCTTAAAGCAAGACATTAAAAACACCTTCAAAATTATTTTGTCAGTAGATTACTTCAAATTGCCCTTTTCCCACACCGATAACCAAAATATCAAACAGCACATCCAGCTGAAGAGCACAAATATAACATTCTCTGACTCTGCTGCTGCTGTAAAACTGAAAGTAGACAAGGAAAAAAAAAATCTGATTTCTCTTTGTTGTTTTTTTCTCTTTCTGAGTGTCACCATATCGGGCACAGGGCACACAATCCCAATGCCTTCAGGTTCAGTGGGGGTTAAAATTGAGCTCAGTAAAGCTGGGATCCCCAGTGCGTTTTCGGGAGGTGACCAGCTCCCTCTTTAAAGCCAGCTGCAGGGGGATGAACCACTGCAATGCCTCCAGCCTGCACTAGCTGGAATGACAGCTCATGCACTGGACAGAACTTCAGGCTACACAAATTACAGCCAGAGTTTGTAGATGGACAGCTACAGACTCTTAGGCTTTGGAGAGGATTTTTAAGAGTCCCCCATTTCGATTCTAGTCTTGAATTTTTCCCACTACTTTGGTCATAGCTCTGTGCATTGTTTGCAGAAATACTCAAAGCAATGACCTTCAAATGAGAGCCAAATGGGTAAGCACAGCTGAGGGTGATCATTTTCCCATCACTGGCACTGTCAGAACAGTGTTGTTGATCTCTGGGTGTGTTTCCATTTCTCCCTTGCTTTTCCAAATGATACGAGAGATGCACCACATGGCAGAATGAGAGAGGAAATTAATGAACAGAAAATTAAAAACATGAGCTCCTTTACCCCCATGAGGGGAGCACCTTGCATTTGGTTTAACTGCACCTGTGAGAGAGTTTTACCTGGCTAAGCCTTGCAGCAGGTTCCTCCCCAAGCCCTGGGATGCAGCTCCGTCAGGAGGGATCGTGGCCTCTCGTGTCTGGGGCTGCTGTTAATACAGAACAATTAAACAGAACCTGGCAGAGCACCAAGGGTGACACACTCTTCCTTCAGAGAAATGGCAGTCTTTGTAATCAGCTCCAAAATTCAGTGGAGGCTCAGGACTATTCCCGGGTGGTCCCACCTATCCCTCGCAGCCTGTGTTAAGGAACAGCAGCAGGTGTGTGCAGGTCGTTTGGCTGCTGTAACAGATCTGGCAGCTGGAGAGCTCCACAAGGACTGGAAAAGGGAATTCTGGAACAATAAGGCACAGTTGACTCAATGGATAGTTTTGTGGAATAGAGCTATTTTATCGGATTTTAAGTGGTTTAAAAATTGGGTATTAGAAGGGGATCGTTACCCAGTTATCAGTTCCATTAACCAGCTGCAGAGCTGACAGGTTTAGTACAGATATTCTGTTCTTCTCCTACTGCTGCTTAAATCCAACTAAAACCATTGGAGCTGACTAGTTCCAACTGCCATGAGTAGCTTTTATAATCTAGTTTTTGTTTTAAAAGAAAAAAAGAAAAAAAGCCACTTACATCAGATTTCTTGCTTCCGTACACGCTGATAACCCTCTGAAGAGACTCATTGGCATGGGAAGAAAAATACACAGTGACATGGTTCACAGAGTGGATCCAAACACTGGTATTCCAGAGGACTCCTGTACAATCTCGTGTCAAGTTGCAGGGATGAGAGGCGGAGAAAGGCGTGAGGAGCTGTGGCAGAGCCCCAGGAACACCCCTCTGAGCAGGACAGGGACTCCTGGAAGCATGAAGTGCCTCCATGACACGGTGACACGAGACTCCCAAGTGTTATGGCTTTGATCTGACCCCTGGCCCCTTTACAGTGGTAGAAACTACAGACAGAATTAAACTAGAACAACGGCGCCGTGATCAATACTCTGAGGTGTTTTCAAAATTAAATCTTTATTTCAGACTCACCTCCTCAAGTTCCTTGGTTCTCCTTAGGAATTCGGTGAGTTTCATCATCCCAAGCAAAGAACCGACACTAAAACTGTTATTTCATCTCCTAGGAAAATTAATCAGTGTCTTCCATCAGCTCCTACAAGCTCCATCTGTCATGTCTCCAGTAGACCTCCAGAAAACATTGGAAAGCACATCTACACATTTCCTTCAAAACTCAAACCTAACAGTTGATTAAAAAAAGGGAAAAAAAGGGAGTTTGCAGACAAAGAACATCTTTGTTTGTTGACAGCAATAAAATGTAACTTGTCACCAGAGCTGATATGTTGTATTAATGGCTCTTCTGTGAAAACACTGGGCTGGGTGTTATAAATATTGATGTGAGCACGCTGGGTTGGAAAGTGTGTGACAGATGGAAACTTTTTAAGGTGAACGTAAAATTGTCTTCAGCGCTTCCCCAACTTGCAACTCAAATATCCCCTTTTAATTGGAAGCTATTATTAGGTTTATCACCAGAAACAATGTCTGCTGCTGATGCAGGAGATAGAGGAGGGAAAAATCTCCTTACCTGCCGCTGCTGCCAGCATCCCTGAGGAGCAAAACTGAGGGTAAGATCTCCAAATGGGCTGGAGTGGTAATGTCTATTGTGCATTTGGGCTTTTTTATTTTTGGTATGTAAATGTCTTGATGCGCCCGGTGACAGCCTGGTTGCCATGGTTACTTGTGAACCAGCCTCTCCCTCAACCTGAGGAGCCAGACTATGTTTTCTCCTCCACACTGGATGTGTCCACATGGACACTCCCAAAAAGAACAGGAGCTGTGGGACCAAATCAGCATCCAACACTCTGAGCGTGTTTTCAGGGAAAAGGATGTCAGAACATTGCTGATACTCTATAGAAATGAAATAACTGTATCTCCCCACCCTCAGCAGCCTTCCCAAGTTGCTCAAAATCGCCTTCTAGCCAGTAAATAGTACATTAATTCTTTTGAGGGAGCTGAGGTTACACAGACAGGTTTGGTGCAAACACTGAAGCCTCCCTTCAAGAGCTCTCAAGCCCATGTGCCTCGTCCCATGCCCATCCAAAGGCTGCTCCCCTGCCCAGGCAGCTGGAATCGGCCCAGTCCAGAACATGCTCTGGAGCAACAGGGAAAGAGCGCTTGCTGAGCCACATGCATGTGCCAAAAAAAGGAGCCAGCCAAAGCCAAGAGAGAGGGAGCTAAAAAAGTAATGAATATCCACAAACAGCACCAGCTGCTGCCTCAAAGGGGCTCAATTAAAAGAGAAATAAAATTAGTTTTAGTTAGTCTATAAAGCACTGGGGGATTTTCAGCACCCCATTGTGCAAGGACTGCACAAAGCCAGAGGAAGGGATTCCTTCTCCTACAGGCCTGTGTGGGCATGAGCCTCCTCGGCAAACTCCCACAAGCAAAAAAAACCAAAACCTGGAAAACCCCAACCAACCTCAAACATTTTTACTGCTGTCAAAGAATAGAGAGAAGGAACAACTTTCTACTCACTTTTCAGGTGGGAACCACAGCACAAGGAGTTGATCAGGACTCACCTCTCCCTGAGAGCACCACGTCCTGCTCAACACAGCCAGGAGCGCTCTGGATGGAGCAGGAAGAGCGAGAGACAGTGGGGGACAGTGAGGGACAGCCCCGTGTCTGCTGCGGTGTGGGGGCAGAGGCAGCAACGCTGGTCAGAACACCCCAACGTGATTTGCATGAGTTCTGTCATTCCTGAAAAACAAAGAAAAGAGAAGCCAGTTAGCCCAAAGAAATGAATGCGAGGCTTAAGTTTACAGGAAATTGTACCAAAGTAATGAGCAGCTTTGCCCTGCCCCACCACACCGAATGTGAA
Source organism: Callaeas wilsoni (assembly GCA_013398955.1). Classification (NCBI taxonomy): domain Eukaryota; kingdom Metazoa; phylum Chordata; class Aves; order Passeriformes; family Callaeidae; genus Callaeas; species Callaeas wilsoni. Next base: position 108,065 of record VWPU01015075.1, read on the forward strand.
GGTCACAAGCAGTTTCAGACCATGATTACTGTTTTTAATAAGCGTTAGCTTATAATTTAGCAAAGGTTACATACACTGCTTTGAAAAGGTAAAAAGCACCATGAGAGAAGAGTCAGATGCCATTTCACAGCTTACAAACAGAACACTGAAAAACCCAGTGACTTAGCCAAGTTTGCAGAGGAATTTGTAACGGAGACTCAGACTGCAGCACCCAATCGCTCTGCTGATACTTGAGCTGCAGGAGCAAAAGAAGTGACTTGGAGAAGAACACAAACAGCAGATCTGCACTGGAACAAGCACACAGGGAACATAAATACAAAATGGCTTTCAAAAGATGCATTTCAGGTGTTGATGCACATAGGATTAATGGAGAAGAATTTCTGCTCAAGAATTTCTGAACAATCTGTACTGTGGAGCACAGGTGGCAGAAATAGGAGGTCAGGCTGACCATGGCTGGTGTGTAGGGATTCAGAACTCAAACAAAAGGGAAAATGCAGAACCTAAGCCAGAAGTACTTGAAAGATTTGCGTATAAAAGGTTTTCTGCTTTAGGATGGAGGAATGTGAGGAAGTTAAATACTGGCTGCTCCTTCTCATGCTTTAGCTACAGCAACTCACATAATTCACACCTCACACCAGTCTAATGCTATACACTGTACAGAATTTACATGGCACGGGACAGACACCGACAAACACTGACATCACAGAGGAATTCAGAGACTGGGACCAACACTGGGAACCATGGAGACCATTCCCAGTTAGCAACAAAACCCACTACAAACTGGTGTCAAGGAGGTTTTAAAGAGTTGGTGTCATAATTTCACTGAACTCTAGAATAGCATCTTCCTCTGCAGAAAATATATTTTGAATACTGAGGCAAAAATCCAACTCCAGGATAGAAAGGCAAAATCTAGTTATTTCATCTTCTCTGTGGGTATTACACAATGTATGTTGGCTAAATTGGGTGAATTTGTCTAAGAATCTACTATTAGACATCACAAAAAAAGCCAGCACTTACAGAACAGCCGCTGTAAAGAACGAGGCACTCCAGGTCCAGAAAAACACAAGTTTTCTGAAGTTCATCTTCAAGCAACACTATTGAAATACAAATTCAGGTCTTAACACCCAAACCCTGTTCTTCAAGTGCTGGTGTAGTATAAGAACAAAAGCCCTGAATTTTTAATTGACAAGTACTTTAAAGAAAAATTTGACTGCAAAAATAGAACAGAAATGCAGAGGGGAAAATGCCAGAAAACAAACTCCTTGACCTACTTCCATAACAGAAAACATAGATCCAGTAGAGTATTTAAAAAACACAGGAATATTCCAACAAGGACTTACTCCTACCTGCAACTATCCTCAATCCACTGAGCTGGTGTAAAGCCCCAAAAAACTCACCTGATGAGGCTTTTAAAAGGACTTACAATGGTTTCTGTGCTCTCAATTAGACACATGAGGGAAATACTGACAAGATACTCTCTAGAGGTCAGAACACCACAAAAGACTTTACTGGCAACTTCAGAAAAGCAGAGAACTGTGGCAAAAGGTTTAGTGCAACATTCAGTCAACATAAAACACTTCTGAAAGCATTAACTTAAAATTCCAAGAAAAGGGAATTAGAAGAAGGAGAGACAGAAAAGATATAGAAAATCACACATATAGCTACCAGCCCCTGGGTTCCAGCAGTGTTCAGCTGATAGGAATTGCAAGAGGCAATAGGGCCAACGCAGGTGCCCTGAATACCCCTTGACCCTCCGGGGGCCCTTCCCCCAGTGGGAGTCCCTGGCATTTACCTCTTCGGGAGCTGGACTGGGGCTCCAGGGGCAGGTATGGACATTGCCTCAGCTGTGCCAGGGACTGGCGGACACTGCCAGGCTGGGATACAGCTCTGGGAATGGGCTCTGGAGCAGGATGAGGCCCAGCCTGCCCCTGCCCCCCAGAATGTCTTGGGACAGCCATCTTTCCAGTCCCTCATTTCTCCAGGACTCAAGAGAGGAATTCAGCACATTTCATTCAGCCAAAGCCACGCCACACACCTACGGGACTGCTGCAGGCTTGCACGTTGGCCCTGAGGTGAATAAATTCCATAGCCCGTGACATTCCTTGTGCAGCTCCACGAACCCATCAACGCTTTTAGCCAGCAGCACTAAGGACCAGAAGCAAATCTTTATTTTATGGATTTCCTGTGCCTTGAACGTTGCAAGAGCACCCAGGAGCTTGAGTGACCTTTTGAAAGACAATCTGTACTGCCCCAGGATTTTATCGCTTGGTTTGTCAGACACGGAGTTCAGTCAAATTCAAGGGGCAAGGACCCACTGCACTGAGAGGACAAATCAAACAGCAGTTTCGGAGCTGGAACCACCAACTGACCTCACCAAAGTATTTACAGCCCAAATCTTTGCTCTCCCAAGGCTTCACAGTCTGGGGGCTGGACAATTCCTGGAAATGTTCTTTAGGAGACAGAAGGCTCAGTCCAGCAAGGCCCTCTGCCTTGCCCTGCCTGAAACTCCCCCACAATTCTTTCAGCCATCCTTTCCTTTGCTCTTCCTGCTCTTTTCCACCCCTGCTTCCCAGCATTTTTCTGTGCAAACGAGTTCAAACCAAAAGGGCTGAAGAGGAAGCCAAATCCTGCCATCCTATGGTCTGAGTGGTGGCTCCAACCACTGCTCACCGGAGAAAGCCGGGCCCCCACCAACTCCTCCCACCCTACAGTTAAAAAATTATCCCTGAAACAATCTTACGAGTGTTTAAAACGTGAGACAGAGTCCTGTGATCCTGAAGAAGTGGCAGAACCTGCAGACCCTGTGTGGAGGAGGGCTTGGATCATTCCTGGTTCAGCCTCCTCAGCTTTAACATTTACGGCTCCAGGCTCAGCCCCTCGTGACCATCACCTTGCAAACTTCCTGCTCAGCTCTGATTTATGGGCTGAGTAAATCCAAGCAAAACGCAGCAGTAAAAGAAATTTGTGGGCTAATTTACTGCTTCAGTTTAGGTTAAGGTTTTTAATAGTTATTTGCCTTTATATTTTAGATAAAGATTTGTGAGGAACCAATTACCCAAGGCAGCACAAGTAGCTGTGACAGCTGAATTCAATGCATGAGCTACCCTTAGAAAGCACTGCCTGATTTTCTGATAGAAAGTGCTACAGTTAAATAGAGAGGCCAGAGCCTGTAGCTTAAAATGAGGAAGAAACGATGAAGATAATTCGCATGGAACGTGCCTTTTGAGGATAAAAGCTTCCCAACAGAAGAGAGGGAGATCATTACCGTATATATATATATACACAAAGCCATGGCTAGGTTTTTTTGTGGGCTCCACTGAAGCGGTGCCAATTTCCACCACCTCTGAAGAGTTCATTAAACCTCTGTCTCACCAGCACATTGCTCCAGGATTTGAACGTTTGTTCACCTGAAAGATTCATTATTCTCCTAATCCTGCTCAGTACCTTTTTTAAGACTGGGTGTGAAGTGTTGGTGGCTCCTGCACTTTTTCCCTGCATTAAACACCCCGCTGCATTCCCTGCAGAAAGTTATGAGTGTTTGTTTAGCTGAGATGGGAAGGGACCTGAGACCCAAACCGGAGCTTTTTAACTCAGCTGTGCTTTGGGTTCAGGGCTCTGCTGCCCCTCAGAGCAAAGGGCCTTTTATCGCTGCCACGTTGGGTTGTTTGTGCTAAACTCAGGAAAGTCAGATGAATAATTTACACTGAGTTTTGATTGATTTTGTGTCTTTTTCAGTTTGCCAGGGAGCAAGGAACCAATTGCAATTCCTCATTAAAAATCACTTCTGCTTAATTCTTGCAACTCCAATTGTGGATGCTGAATCTCAGCCCTAAGCCTCAGTAAGGACAACTCTGCATTTTCCTTGTGCAGTTATGAACTAGGAAGAAATTGTCTAAATAATCTGCAACACTCAAACACATCTGTTGCTTTCAGGCCATTGGTGAAAAAGGGTTTAGCATTGCAACGTTAGAGCCTTCCCAAAGTGACTGGAAAAGGGAGAAGAGCCCTAAAAAGGGAGATGGTTTCCTCATTTTTAGTCATCACCTTTCTCCAGCCCCTCACGGAGCAGTGCCCAGCGTTCTCTTGGTGCTGCCACAGTGGATCCTGTCAGCCTGCAGGAAATAAAGGCTGTAAAATGATTTACACTGAAAGCAACAGGCCTTTTCCATATTGGCATATGCTAGCATTCAGCATCCAGGATTTGTGGCTGCCGGCACAGAAACTCCCAGAAGTGCCATTGAAATCAGCCCCAATTATTTTGCACATTCTTGTGTAACAATAGCCGTGTGCTGAGCAGGCAGCCACAGATTCTCAGGAACAGTCTGGCACCTCCATCCACACCTCCCGCTCCAGATCCGCAGCACAGGCGCTCCACTGGAGGATTTTTAGCATCACACTCAGAGATCAGGTTGTTACAGATCCACACCCACAGTCTGGGTTTTCATCCCCGCTCCAAAGGGATTTCACTACTTTCGATTTTGCATAGGGGCCAAATCCAGAAATAACAGCTCGCCAAAGTTCGGGACAGGGTAAGGCACTTCGAACGTTAAGCCTACATTTACAAAGCACAAGGAACAGAAAACTACCACAGTAATCCTCTCCAGGCTTAAACTCTCCCGTTCCTTCCAAGAGATTAGAAACATATGCCAGATCAGAGTCATTAGAGGCTGAGCATTCCTCGTCCTACTTTCCCCTCTCCCCTCCCAGCGGGGGCGGTCCCGCGCCAGTCGATGAGATGTTTCACCGCGCTCCTGTCCCTCCCTGATCTCAGTGCGTGCTGCAGGAACCCTGCACTGCTGCATATTTGGAAATGGGGATTTACATTTTGTGGCTTTGGGAGGAAACCTCCTCCCACACACTTGGAATTCACCCTTAAAGTTCAAGCTGAGGCATTTTTGTCAGTGAACGGTGAAAAGCTTCTGATCCCCCTGCTACAGAGATTAATTCATTAATGGCCAAGTGGATCCCTCTGTAGGTGCCAGGCACTTTCAAGGATTTATAACAAATTATACCCAACATTGCCCAGTCTCAGAGCCAAGAATTTGTGCTGCTGTAAGGTAAAAAGCTGTTGAATCCCACCTGGGCAAAGTTCTGCTGGGCTGAAGTAAAGAGAGGGAAAAAAAAAATACCCTGCTTTTCAAACAACAAAGATTTTGATAAATATCCACCAGAAAGCTTTTAGTCTTTCATCTGTATTATGACTTTTGCTTGGCTTTTCTGTCATTATCTCCAATATATTTTTTAGGCAAAGGCTGTTCATTTTGAGAAGTGAAATGCAATATTGAATAGTTAGAAACTTCTCATGGTGCCATCCCCATTAGCTCAGGATCTGAGTACGGAGCATTTGCCATAAATAATGCACAACTTAATCCCTCTGCATTTTTATAAGAAAACCCCAACATGCTACAAAGTAACAAGAGAGAAAAGAAACATTTCTGTAAACACATCCAACTCCTATAAACTACCTAATCAATAACTTTTGTGATACATCGAGCTGAAAAAATGATGGCTAGTGAATAATTTAATGACTTTTGGCAGTTTCTACTCCAGAACTGGCCGTGAACAGTTTAGATTTTCTCCAGCACGTTTTCTTCTACGAATTTTCTCCTAAATAATTTGTATGAACAGTTACTGCTCTTCAGAGCATTTGTGAGCACTTCCCTGTGCCTGTGATTGAATTTGAGCTCTTCCAGATAGTTTTAATTGGGTGTATCAATCAAACAGCGTAATTTCCTTTTCTTGACATAACCCTACCAGCCAAGTCTCTCTTTCTCCACGTTGTAATCCGCTGCCTAATCCAGAGCGATGCTCTCTATTTGGGAGAGCATTTTGGGACCTGCCACTCTCTAAACTGGGTAATTGCTTTCCTGAATAGAGGTTGGGATAACATCAGCTTTAACGAGTCTCTGAATTAGCATTTTTAGGTCATTAATAAGTGTAAATGAAAAAAGTGGCTGTCCCCACCTGTCCGGTTTCTTCACTCCAGCTGAAGGCGCAGGGGCAGGCGCACAGCGGCAGTGTCATCCCGCGGGGGTGCCGCCGCTGCTGTCCAGGCGCCGCGCTGGCCCTGCCACCCCTCGCAGCACCTACAGGGGCCACTCTGCCAGGGTCCCTCCAGCTCACAACGTGACACTTTGGGAGGCTGAAAGGCAACACAGAACCCAGCTTTTAGCAACGCAAATAACGCGAGAGGTGAAAACATTCCTCTCCTGAGAATGGAAATTCAACTGGTAAAGACAGTCAGGGAAGATCCTTCAGAAAAAGGAAGAACAAATCCTACATCACATATAAAACCTGAAATTCTCTCAAGATGAATCTTCAGAAAATGTGGCATTGAACATCTGAAGGTGAGAATGGATTTGTAATAATGGCTTTTTAGAGGAGGGTGAGTATTTGATTATATTGTCAATGTGTATTTCTAAAAAATATGCTGAGTGATGAATTTGAGCTATGGTTACTTCTAAAACTGGGCAGTTTTTGTAGAATCTCTGCTCTTCCTTCCCCCAGAATTGCCCCTAATTAATTAAGACTATTTGGAGTACCCAGAACGATGGTGGTAGCTGGAAAGGGAAAGGATATTAAGTTTTTGTTTGACTTTAGAAATTTTGTGCTCTTCAATTCAATAACTTTGTAAATTAACATTGAACACATGAAACTGGGAGCTGGCCCTCAGTAACGGGACACTGAGTTTTCTCCTTTTATGCAGGAGTTCCATTAAAATCAGCAATGATGGAAAACTCCTCAAAGTGTTGCTTAAGCGTGGTGGGCAGAGAAAAAAATGAAGCCCTTTCTGCTCCCATTTCTGTCCATCCAGCGGTTCTTACCTGCCAGTGCCCGTTACTGTTCCCAATGCCACGTCAAATTGGAGACCCGCTGGAATTTTCTTCAGTAAACTGACATCAGTGGAGGAGCAAAATATTGACAGCCTGATTTTATAATTGTAACTCACTTTGTTTCGTGCCATAGGGCTGTCATTGCAATTTTCCTTCAGGATTATGTTATGCCATTTATGGATTTTCTTCAGTAATTTGTTGACTCAAGCTGCCTTTGGACCCTGTTCACTATTTCTGGCTGAAACTTTCAGATTTAATGTTTTCAAACTTAGTATTTTTCACTGAAAAATGCCCCTGTCTTTAAATATAAACTTTCCCCCGATTTACGCATTTTTTGGATGAACTCCTCCAGGAGTCAAACCTTACACTCAAGTGTTTTGTTTAGGAAAAAAAAATTCCTGTTTCTGTCCTAAGGAATGAAAACTGAATGGTTCAATTACTCATTTCAAAGCAGCTCTTCCTTCTAAAGCTTGGAAACTACATTTCAGTGGAGGAGAGGAAAAGGATGGAATGTATTTATTGAACCAAGGCAACTGGAAGAAATTAGAATCACAGGGAGGGGTTTTGTTTGTTTGTTTTGTGCCCATTTCAGAGCAGACACCATTTTTCAACAAGCTCTGCTGTTCTCACACCAGATGGCTTTATTTTTCCAATACTTTATTTTCCCCTCATACGTTTTCACTGCAAGTATCTTGCACATAGAAAGAGGATGGGAATGCTTTTTATTAATCTGCCAGCTATTTAACTATGCACTAACTCATCCTGGCATCTGAGCCAAATTTGGGGCACCAGATGATTCAATGTGTATATTCCCAGTACAGCATGGAATAGCAGGAAGGGCTGGATTATCCCTATTCGGTAATTATCAGAGCTACAAAAAGAGCTGTTTGCCAAAGAAATGCTTTCAAGGGTTCAATTAATAAATTCAAAATAGGTATCAGCATTTTGTTGGATTCCTGGAGCATTTAACAGGCAGTTGGTTTGCACCCTTGCAGGAATCTGGTGAGTTTGGGGGTTAGACAGAGCAGTGGGGCTGAATTCAGCACTGCAGAGAAACTGCTCAGCTTCTGCAAGGCAGACAGAAAAGTGCTATTAAAAACTACAACATCCACCATCCGTGTTTGTGTGGTGGTGTTTTCAGACCTGCCTTCGTTCCCAGCCTTCAAGTGGAGAAACCACTTGGAAACAGCTGCAGCAAAGCAAATGCTTTTAGGGCCTTGCAGGTATTCTTAGCGGTTATAATGAATAAAGGTGTGAGAAACCATCACATGTACATACATCTCTCCATTTATCGTTTGTCTGAAATCTGTTAAATCCCAATCTGGCTGAAAGGAGAGAGGAATGCAGTGAAACTCGTGGCACTCACCTAGGAAAAAATATTCCAAAGGGTAGCCTATCAGTCTTAAAACCATTTTGCAGCCTCAATTTTGGTCATGTCAGTAAAAGAAATGCCTAATTACCACTTGGACTACTTTTCTCTCTGGAGCCAGTGCTCATTAAAAAAATCTCCTAAATTGAGTAGATCACTGAAGGCGATCTGAAGCTGAGGTGCCTCAGTACCCAACCCCCCGGCAAAGCTCTTCTTTTTTTTTAATATCCTGAAGGAGCTAGCATAGTTTTCCCAGAATCCAAAACGAGCTTTTCTTCACCACCAGAGTCACAAGTACATTTTGCAGTACAACCTGATTCTAAGAGGAGTTTCTCTCCCAGCTTTTTTGCAAGAGAAAGGTTCCTTTCTGTGTCTCCTCCTGTTCCCTCCTTCCCTCCCTGCTCCCCCTCAGGAGATGGTATCTTTTTATTCCAGTCTCATTTCTAAAGGCTGTTATATTTTGGAAATCTATTCCTTGAGCCACTGGGGTGGGGAACCAAAGGAATATCTTTGCCTTTTTTCCAAGCTCTGTTTATTGCATCTGGCCAACTGCTGTAGGAGTCATTTAATATTATCCTCTTGATTAAGTCAAAATATTACCTACTCTCCACTTAAAGCTCTTTTTCCATCCTCCTTGCAGGATACATTTTTACAGGAGAAATAACCATTAGCACAGTATACTGGAGGACTCAATTATGTTCACAGCCACAGAAGTACTGTTCTTCCTTTGAGGGTTTTCCACCAAAACGTTTGGAAGGGAAGTTACAGTTCTGTTAATTTCCCATTTTAATTTCCTCTAAATATTTCTGTCTAAGAAACAAAACCAAACAAACGACTGAATCCATTTTGGTAGGGTTCAACAGAATCAGTTCATCTTAATTTTCCAGACCCCTTTAACACAGCGTTGGTGAGCCAGGCTTTGCAGCTTAGAGCGGACCTTACACTGGGAGCTGGTTTTTGACTCCTTATTAAAAAAAAATATTTTTTCCTAGTTTTTTATAACATGCCTCCAATATTGTAATGTCTTTAGCATTCTAACCTTTCAAAAATAATCCTATGTAATGAAAAAAAACCCTAAAAGAAAGTCTTGTGTAAACGAGATCAGTGAGTAACCTACTGATAAATGATTTTCAGAAAAGCTTCAGGAAGCACCGCGATCCCAGGGAAAACTCCCCAACTGCAGAAATCAAGATTGATTTTCCAGAATCTCCACAAGCATCTGCTGTGCCTCAGCTTTCCTTGCCTAGAGGGAAAACCTTCCCCCTCCCCAAGCCTCCTGAGGCGCAGGTTTGTCTGGACACAGGTGTTGGTGTGGTTCTCGGGGTGTCTGTGCAGGGCCAGGAGCTGCACTCAGCGATGCCGCTGGGTCCCTTCCAGCTCAGGACATTGTGTGATTCCAGCTGACCGCTCGCTCCCAGGCCAAACCAGCCCTGACCCTTGGGACTGACCCTTCAGGCACTGTTCCAGCTCCGACTCAGTAAGACAGGACTGGACACGGGCTCGGCTTGCTCAGCACTGCCGCATCCTTTCAGGATGGATCTAGGGAACAGGGCGGTTTTGAAGGAGACTCAGATCCTGCTGCCTCAGCATTCCCGGCCCTATTTGCCATAAACAAGGAAGAAACCGACTTTAATGAGAACACTTAATGCCAACATTTTTGCAAGTGCTAATGTTTAACTATCTGATTACATCATTAAGAATTTATTCTATTTTGGAGCCACTGTTTGACATTCTCAGAAGATACATCAGCCTCATTAAGAGGCTGAGAAAGGCAGAAACTGAGCTTGCAAATAAAATTTAGTTTGTCGCTGATAAGTTAATATAGAAACAAACACACAAATTGTGCCATCTGCCTGCTTGCTCCAGCATTCCAGGAGGATGCTCAGGAGCTGTGTTTTCCTTTAGCCTTCTCTTGGCCTGTGGTACAGGACTTTGTTGCTGCAGTAGCTAATTTATATTGGCAGAAAACAGCATTTATATAGAATGGCGAAAGAGGAGGAGAGCTGGATTATAAAATCTAAAATTCACAAAAGCAGCACTGACCTTGCAAGCTGCACTGTTGGTACATCAACAAGGGAATTTGTGTTCTGAGCATTAAAAGCACCAAATGAACCAAGTATGTCTCTGTCTCCCTAAGGGTAAAGAGGGACCACGTTTGCTCTCATTTTTAAGGTCTCTGATTTCTAGTTTCTTGTTTGAACAGATATCACACAAGACAAAAATCTGCCTCAAATCTCATTTCAGTTTTGTGGTCACTCTTTCCCCCTTTTCCATCTGTTCTCCATCTTACAGAGCTCATTTCCCAGCCTGGTGCCGGCGATTGCCCGCCTGGAAGGAGGCTCAGCCTTCAAAACGTCAAACACAACGAAAGCAAAAAAAAAATAACCCCACAGCGAAAGTGGCGGCAGGGACCTGAGGGCTCCTGGCTCAGCATGCGCCAGGCCGAGCTCCGCAGCTGCACAGACACGGGGGGCTCCGCCCCAGCACCCCCGCGGGACGCCGACAGCTCGGACACGTGGACAGGGACGTGCCTCCGGGTCACTGCCACTCACGCATCACAAGCAGCACCAGCCTCGCACGCTTGGCACCGGCAAGAGCCCAAACGGTGCCAATCCCACTGCACAAGGACACCTGCTCCCGCCTCGGGCGCTGCGCGTCAGCTCTGTAAACAAGGGCAGGAAAGCCAGAGTTTGTGGAAGCTCTGTACGTTTTCTTCCTTTCCCTTTCCCTCTCTCCACACCAAGAGCCAGGTCAGGAGAAACACCCTGTGGTTTAGGATTCCCCCTCCTGGGGCACAGCAGCCCCGGAGCGCGGAGCTGCAGCTGGGGACGGGCAGCCAGGACACACCGCGTGTCCCACGCGCCTCCTGCTCCTCCCACGCCCTGGGATTCCGGATGGACGGCGCTGCTGTTCAGCTGCAACTCGGAGCCCAGAGGACGAGTCCATCGGGATATTTAGGACAGAGAGCAAATGGGTAATAATAAATAACAATAATAACAACAACAATAACAATAATAATGGTGGGAGATACAAAGTACTCACCCATCACTGGTGGCCGTGCGTGGGCTGATCACAGAACCTCCCACTTTCTTGGTTCTATGGGACATGAACAAAACTGGGAACGGAAATCAAATGGCTCCTCAATGAACCTGCTTATTTTTGGGGCAGAACACTGAGGAGTCCTCGCAGCACCATCAGCTTTAAATTGCCCCAAACCCCTGTGACCTCCAGTACAGCAGGTCCTCGGCTGAGCGCTGTGCTATTTAATAAACAAGGATTTATTTGCTAAGATGGGAGTGGGTACTGAGGGGAATAAAAACTCTCTGGGCAAGTTGGGATGTGAACATCGAAGTGGCTCGGGAGGATGAGAACACAGTGAATACAACAAAACACAGCCTGGTGGAAGAGAATCCCAGTAATTAATAGGATGTGATGTAAACTTGATTGATTTCAGTGCATATTTACTGCACTGTTCACTAGTGATTTATCTTAATTTTATATTCATCGTTAGTATATTCAGCTTGACCAGAGAAGTATTATTTTCATTACTCATCATAAAGGAGAAATTTTTCCAAAGGAAAGCTCATTTTACACATAATCCATCATTTGAAATTAGCCCAGCATTCCTGCCTTTTGCAGATACAATTAGTGGCAAACTTCCAGGAAAGCCTCTTCTTGCACCCTGTGGCATCAGCTACAAATGCTCAGCCCACAGGGGAGTTTTAGACTGGATATTAGGGAAAATTTCTGTACTGAGACATCATCAAGCATTGAGCAGGCTGCCCGGGGCAGTGGGGGAGTCACCATCCCTGGAAATACTTAAAAGCTCAGTGGGTGTGGCACTTGGGGACAAGGGTTAGTGGTGGCCTTGGCTGTGCTGGGGGAATGCTGGACTGGACGAGCTTGGAGGGCTGTTCCAACCTAGACCATGCCATGATTCCATGAAAACTTCCCTTAGAAGGCAGTACTTATTAGCAGTGTGTAAAACAGCCCCTTTCCCCCGACGTTCCTGTGCTCAGTTAATGATCTGGATCAACGGCTCAGAAGCAGCTGAACTGTGCTAACATCTCCCTCTGCGTAATTAAAAAGAAAAGGAAGCTGTGTGGCTGAGCAGGGCCAGCACAGGTGGCAGGTGCTAAAGCTGCTCTGGGGAGAGCAGGGATGCTCCTGATGGCTAATTGTGAACAGAGCACGCAGGAGATGCATTTCTGCCTTCAGCAGGGCCGGAGTTCAGGGCATTTTTCCCATTAGAGAATGAATGTGCTCGAAGCTCTGGCATTGCCTGGGTACTCTGGTATTTCAAACACCACTTCTGGATCCACTCGGGGCTGAGGGAATTCAGAGGGCAATAAACCACACCTATTCCTGCCAGCTGAAGGGCTCAGCCCATAAACAGCACCAAGCCAGAGTGCTGCCTGCAGTGAGTTATGGAGTCGGTGGATCCAGTAAGAGAATTAAGAATAAAGTGGTGATTTTTTCTTCCCCCCAATAACTACAGGTTATTTTTATGGCATTGCTTGCATTTGTTCCTGGAATAAGCAAACAGACAGTGTTTGATGCTCCATTAAGGAGCAAAACAAGAGAGTAGAAAGCTTTCCATGCTGCGGCATGAAGAGTTTCAAACAAGTTCTTAACATTAAAAATCATTCAGTTTAATATGCAAGGTGTCCCCCCAATAATCAAGCCCAGAGAGACCAGCTTCTAACACACGTAAGTATTAGCAAGTGCACAAAACTGAATGATAAAAGGTGATTTTGCCCTGAGGAACACTGGGGCTTATTAATAATGCCAAAAATGGTCCAGTCTGGGCCATGTCACTCTCTGCCCGCAGTCAAACATCTTGGCTTTATGGAGTTGGAAACCTTCCTTTAAAATAATGTGCCCCTGGAATATTGATCATGTTTTTACTGTAAAAAGGCAATAGTTGGCACTTGATTTTCCATTACCTTCAATGCTGCCCAGCAGTGACTTTAGACATGGGCAAATCCAAGCCTTTCTTAAAGGAGGTGTTAATGGATTGAGCTCAGGATGGTTTCACCTGAATCCAGCTCAAAGGCTTGAATTTCATTTAGCAGAGGGTGTAAATAGCAATATTCAGAAGAGAACCATTTTTTACTTCTAGATGGAAAAAAAAAAAATATTGAAGACGGAGAAAAAACATTAAGCAGGAAAATACCTTTCCTGTTTCAAAGTAGTTATTTCCAGACAGGACAAAGGCAAGTAGATGTGCCTGTGTGCAAATTCTAAAAGGCTCTCAGGAAAGAACGACGTTCAGCTTAAAACCAGGTGAAAAACTTGAAGGTTCCTATTTTCAGAAGAATATTCCTTTATAATCATACGAATCACCAGACCATAGCCTGTCAAACTGGCCTTTAATCATAAAGAAATCAACTTTCATATTTATAAATTCCTGCTCTAACAGGAATCTCTCCTGATTCTCACCAGTTAAAGAATCCCAGGACTCCTGTTGGTGATCACTGTTGTGCAACAGCAGGAATTACACGGATAGCTTTTCATCCTAAGATATGAATATTTTAACTTTAAAAATTATTTTTATATCCTGAGCATTAAACAAGTGTGTACAACAGAGTGACAGGAAAAGGAATGGAACAGAATGGAAGTGAAAAATGGCTGGAAAAGGGCTTTTCAGAGTTTGAATTTCCTTTTTTTAACCTCTGGGCCAACCAAGCAGTAACTCGTGTTCAGTAAAAGTGCCCCAAAGGACTTCACTGCCCCTGCACATGGCAAAATACACTTTACCATACCTCAGGACCCAACCTAAATTCTTTCACATCACAACCACAATGAAGGAAACAAAAATGTGAGGTTATTTTATGTGTGACACACATACCAACACCGGCAATTCCACTGGCAACAGTGAAATTCCGGATGGGAGAGACTGCAGAATTCCTGTATCTGCTTCAAATACGGATGGTTAAATTCAACATTCAGCTTGCTGTGAGTGCCTCCCTCTCAAACAACAGCCCTGGTGTTCCCATGGGAAAGCTTGGCCCTACAGTCAGCTTGCCACGCTCTCACTGCACAACAGGACCTGGGAATAGCTTTGGGAATTCAGCTCCCAGGCAGCCCTTCAGTTGTCAGACAAAGGAACATTCCAGTAGGAGTTACCCCAGCTCCAGAAGGAGCCTTCACAGAAAGGTCAAGGTGTCTCAATCCCATCTTTGATAGCGCTCTCCAACATTGCTTAAACTGATTGTTACAGATTTTCTATCTCAGCAAAGTCCTGACCACTGAGTTTTAGTTCGCAATTTTCTTCCTACTTTTTTAAATGAAAATTCCTTCCCTCCCATTGCATTTACAGCAAATTGCTGCAGAGTTTGTTGGCATCACAAAATCAACAGCAACAAAAAGAATATTGAATAGATTGGTTCTGACTTGTGTTGTGAAAGCTCTCTGGAATAAAAGCAGCAAACACGCCGGGCTCATCTACGGCAGGTGGGGAGTGTCACTCTGGAAATGGAACAGATGTTAGATTACGTAGAAAGGGGCATGAGAAACAGGGAATTTTATTATCATCACTTTCGTGTTTGCACAAATGCATTGTGAGATGCAAGGGGTTTCTGAATAAAGGTTTCCCTTTTCTGTCCTGAAACATCTTGGTTACCGCTTACATCTGTCTCCCCACAGAAGTTTATTACACATTCGATTTTAGCGTTTGTCTCTACCCACTGCACACAAAGAGCCACTGCAAGGATTATCTGATCCAAGGTTTTTGGAAGAGATTTAATAAATCTGTAAATGACACTAATCTGGGAGCTGGGTGGGTCCCTTTTTATCTTTCCAGGATCATACAAGACCAGTTTCATGGGGAACACAGCAGGTGTGTCACACACCTCGGGCTGGGCAGAGGGACAGGACTGGAGCACTGGGATGTCACAGCAGGTGCCATTCCATGGAACCTTTCCTGAAGATGCAATTCTGCCTGAAGTTTTGGAAGCCTGAGGCTATGGAGAGTGGAAGAAGTGCACTTGGAGAAGCTCAGTGAAGAAGAGACCTCTCTGCAAACTCGGCTCTGTGTGTAAACAGCAGTAGTTTAGGCTAAACATTTCAAAACCTCACTTCATCTACTTTCAAGTAGTTCCTTTCCTTGCTGGGGGTGATTAGGTCCTAAATGCCCTGCAAAATCTGTGCACGGCACTTTTTGGGTATTTGTGTAACCTTTACCAGTCAAAGTATTACCTAAGAATAGCTTCCTGTAGCCAGTCAAATGCTGTGCACAAAGTAGGTCGATCAGAAAAGCTGGTCAGCGTTTCTGAATGACAAATTCTGTTCTGGTATCTCTTACTTTATTATTATTATTATTATTTTTTGAACAGCAGCAGCATTTCTGGCAGCAGCACAGGTATTTTGAGCCTTGCAAGAGGATTTTCGGGATGCACGGCAGAACTTCTGTAAATTGTCCAGTGTAACAGAGTTCTGCTCTGGTGTTCCAGGATTTGCAGGAAGAGAGGAGGGTTTAGCCTATTTAAGACTAGGGAGGGAAGAACTATTCAGACAGGAAAGGAAAGAAGCTGCTCAGAAAATCTCAATAACTTTGTATCTATCTTTCTCTCCACTGTACCTGCATTTAGAGTCTGTAATAAGAATAATGTATTTCCTGACCTGCTCAGAAAAATGGATAAAAGAAGAAACACTCTCCCAGAGAGTAGGAGTGTGAGCTTAACAAAACAGGAGAAATGCTGCGAGAGATTGAACTTCTGAGTGAAGCCTGTAAAATATTAATTAATCTTTGCTGTCAATAGAAAACCCAAACATAATTCAAGACACTGTGGAAGGAAAAACTTCTTCTTGTACCTAGCAGCTGTAATATTCAAAATGTTCCTCACTGCCCAGGTGGGGAGCAAGCCCTGCCTGGGTAAGTGCCTGTCACAGAGAGCTGCCCTCAGCAACACAAAATTCCTGTCCTCTCCATACATTTTTTCCATTCCAGCGTCAGTCAGGAATGCCTGGGTGATTTGGAGAGGTGATTAGGTTGCGTTCCTGTTATTACAAGTAAGGGAATCAATACTAATTCACTTAGCTTTATTTTATAAGTGGCTAAAGAGATGTAACATCAGCCTCCAACGAGGGAGAACACTTCCTGCGTGTGTTGGAATACTAATAGGAATTGGCTCAAGGTAACCACTCAGCAAGAGCTGTTTGCTAAAGCCAATTAGTTATTAATCAGGAGCTTGCTCGTTTTAAAATGTCTGACAATTTTAAAATAAAGGAAAAATACAGCCTAGAGAGCAATAGTAAACCCAGACACTGCTGAAGCCATGTGAGAAAATACAACTATGTAGTGTAGATTTTGTGATCTGAAACAGATAGTGAAGAGAATGTAATTAAAACCAGAACCTTTCCAAACTCTGAAGAAATTTAAAGCCAGTCTGCAAACTGCACTCTTCTCTGTTCAACACTTGAACTTAAACGGAGGGCTTGGATATGCTGCTGTGGAAGAGGCATGTTACAGGTTACACATTTCAGATCAAAGGGCCAGGGCTGGATGGAAAAATACTCTGCAAAAATCTGCACTTCCCTTCCTTGGCTTCTTCCCTGAAGGTCTCCAAGGGCTGAACACTTAATGCTGAATAACCTTTCCTGGAAACTCTTTGTAGTGGATATAAGCCACTGAGAGAGACAACCTGAACCACAGGAGCAGGACACGTCCCTCAGCCCCAGCCTCTGAGTTAGCAACAACCTTATTTCTAAATCCACCCAAAATCCACCCCAGTTTAACTGTAGAGCAAATTCCTTCAGTGATTCCTTCAGAATCTCCTCTACCACCAAACTCTGTGCTGCTGCAGCCGCTGAGCTCTGCATTTGCTCCCAGATCAGCGAGAGACCAAGGCAATCCTGGATTTTCAGGGTACCTTGCCTGGCATTCAGCAACACCCTGGTTGCAGTAAGGGCCATCCCCCCCCTCAGCTGTTCTACCATATTCTCCCTTCAAACCCATCGCTTCCAGTTTTGTTAAGGACCTACAGAGGTTTCAGTCGGCTTAAACAATCAAGTTTCCCAGGATAAGAAATCAATAACCATTTAATATTTCAGCAGCTTACAAGCCACAGCTGAACTCTGGATGTGGCAGCAGTGTTCCAACCAGAGGGAATTTTTGCAAACCCCAATGCCAGGAGCAGTGAGGTATTAGCATGGATCCTGCTCATCTCTACTTGAGAGCCCAGCACACCTCACTTACAGAACAGATACTGCTAATGCTGCCTGCCAGGGCTTGCTGTTTCCCCCACTGACCGCATCCTACTCCAGTCCTGGGGCAGCCCTGGCAACGAGGCCTTAATGGGAAGACAACTCCGAGGCAGGCAAAGCCGAAGCGGGAAGGGCTTCGATCCCCTCTGCCCGTAAAGCAGGTACTGGGATCAATTATTCCCCGGCAGGTGATCCACGGCTGCTCTGCTCTCCCAGGACATGTTTTGCTGTGGGTCAGCTCCTGAGAATATCTTCCACGACTCCGCAGAAACAGAGCACTTAAAAGAGAGTTTCTGTGCCAAGCGGATAAATGCAGGCAGATGTTATGGACTGGCTGGGAGTTCAGCGCTAGGAAACCACAAAAGAATACAGAGACTGTACACAACGAACCTGCACTCAGGCATTT
The DNA here is from genome assembly GCA_013398955.1 of Callaeas wilsoni. NCBI lineage: Eukaryota > Metazoa > Chordata > Aves > Passeriformes > Callaeidae > Callaeas > Callaeas wilsoni. The sequence goes on from VWPU01015075.1 coordinate 125,880, forward strand.
CCCTTGGCCCAGAGGTAGTGCTGCCAGGAAAGAGCTCAAAGGGCAGGTGGGGCAGGAGAAAGAGCTCAAGGAAACAGCTCCACTCACCCCAATTTAAGGGCCTTCCCCTGCATCTACATATCTGCATTGACCCAGAGAGATAGGAACTGGGAAGTTCTCAAACATGTTTTCACCTCCAGTTAGTAGGTGAGAAGGAACAGCTCAAATAAGTATAAATATATATATAAAATATCTGTCTAAAATTTTAAGATTTGTAGACAAATTTGACAGATCTCTTTTCACATTGAAGGAAGGCCTAAAAGCAAAATACTCCCTTCTCTTTTCTAAGATGTGTGAATACTTTAACAGTGAACACATTAAGTTTTAAAGGAAATCAATGTTACTTATTCCAAGCTTTTAAGAAGGGGTAAGAAACCTGAAACAAGGATTTTCTGCAGATAAAGACTGTTGGGTCCTTGTAATCCTCAGCTTGCTTTTTTATCCTGAGAAAATACACTCCTTTGTTGCAGATAGTTGGCTGCTCCTGAACATCCCTAATCCGTGAGGGGCTGATCAGCAATGGCCCAGTTTGCAAGCAATGAAAACCCTCATTAGGAACGATTTCTGTCATCTAGCAGCACAATGAGGAAATTGCTGCCACACAATGCACTCATCAGTCGGCATTGTCCTTTCCCGGGTGATAATTCTGTTTATTTTCCTACATCTCCTCGTGGCAGGAAACAATTGAATTGAGAAGAGAGAAAACAGGCAGCTATGATTCCCTGAGGATTTCTGTGTGTCTTCCCAAACTGCTTTTTTTCTGTAATTTCTCACTCCTGAGCTACTTGGGGGTAAGCTACACAGGACATGCACTCTGCCTATGAAAAGCCCCTTCATTTTTATGAACTCTTGGTTTTTAAAAATGCTTGATGACTTTCAGCTTTGAGGAGCTCCAGAACCATCTGTGACCCGCAGGGGATCGGGCATTCCCTACTAACTGCGCCACTGGATGGATTTCCTGCCACAGGTTGTTAAAAGCCACCCCAGTGACTCCTGTGGGGCTCTGAGGACACGCTGGGGATCCCAAGACAGGGGAAATGGCACTTTTATTTAGCATTTACAGAAGGTTGGTACCAGCAGTTGTTTGCAGGAGCAAATACCCAGTGACAAACAGTTCCTGGAAGTATCCAGCCTCTAACACATTTTTCAAGGAAGCCAAGCCTGACAGGTTGTCTTTAACCCGGTATCAATCAATAGAACAGCAGCAGCAGCTAATCACACCCGTTACTGCAAAACGCTGGGGAACGGCATTGGAGAGGCACAGGGACCCAGGAGCTGGGAACTGGCAGAACTCTGCTCACAGACACTGAGAATCCGACACCCCCATGATGGGAATAACAAACCAGCAGCAGTGTCCCACCAGGAAAGCCCCTGGAGTAACACACTCTCAATGCCACAGGTAGAAAAGAGATGCAGGCCTATTTTATGTTTCTGGCAGAGCAGCCAAAGTCACAATAAAACAGATGAGTTGAGAAATAGCAACAAAACCTCGTTACCTTGATAGCGTTGCCTGTTCTCACGGAGGATTTAAGGGGAGTGCAGTAACAGGGACCTGCAGGTTCCCATCGCTAACGGCTGCATTATGCTAAGCATAGCTGAGTCTCTGGGATGACACACTGGAGACTCACCTGGCACGGTAATTTTGGTCAGAGCTCTTAACTACAGGGACTTGCTAGTAGAATTTTCCAGGAGAAAATATGTCACCATCGCATTTACTCGTCAATTACTGCTAATGGAAACAAATAACTTGCTTACTTAAAGTAATTACAAACCTCGTGCTAAGAAACAAAAATTAAGTTAAGCAAGCACAACTCATTTCTTCACCATTTCCCCACTGGCAAAATAATTCAATTACATTTTGCAATTTTTAGGAATGCTCAGTGTAAATCATTGATTTTATTCTAATAACATGATTGAGTAGTCTAGAATTTTTTCATGAGTTGCAAACTCTTTCACAACTCCAGATTCTCCCCACATAATAAAAGCAAATGAACACATTGAAATGGTTTTTACTTGAAACTTCCTTCGTATCCCCACCAGCTACAGGAGCATTTTGCAGATGTTTTCTCTTACACAGGTATTTGCCAGCTTTGTCAAGAACCAAATGAGAGAGGAATGCAAACCTGCCTCAGCATGGTGGACAATTTTCTTTTCCTCTGACCATGACAGCCTTTCCAGGGGAACGTAAAAGAGGAGAGTTTTAAAAGAGGGCTTCTTTTTTTGCAAGTTATTATTTTCTTATTACCATTAAAAGAACCTGATGACCAGGCCTGTGTCTTCTGAAATTCTATCCCTGTTCCCTTCCATTTGCTTTCTTTCAGATTTCTTCCTAAACGTTTCTCTTTGATGCCCATCTGGAATTTCAAATGCTTTTTTAGGCTGCAGTGATTCCCTTCAGAAGTTCCCGGCTCCTTAGGAAAGCACAAAGCTGTGTGCATACAGCTTACAGAGACTCCCTTCACCTCAGCTGCCCACTCTCCAATAGGGTGGAGCTGAATCAGTGCTCAAAGAATGATAGAGCTGCATACACTTAACCTCTTCCTCTTCACCTTCCTCCTCCTCCAATAATTTAAATGCTGGCTCATTTAATGACCAACTCCAGCTATGTTCTTAAACTTTAAATCAGCCTGTGACCACTTGCACTTGGGTTGGATTTACTGCTGTTAGGATTTGCATTGTTGTGTTTAGCTTTTCCAAGATAACTGTGTTGGTTTATGCTTTTGACATCACACAGACACCAAGATGTCTTTTTTCATCATCTCTCAAGTAGCTCAGCTAATCAGCATTTCTGTTTCGTGGTTACAGTCTCCTGGCAACAAAACTTTATCTCAAACTGCCCCTTGTTGTTTTGGAGACCCTGTGCCCAGAGCATGGTACATCTTTTCCTTTTCCAAACACACTTAGTGCTGTTCCTTGTTCTCCTTGTGATTACCCACTGCTTGCCTGACAAAGCACCAGGAATATGCTAACAATTACACACACAACACTCCTGTTTCTGGTTGTTCCCTTGCACACGATCTGTGACTCTGTCACTGAGTAAACCCTTCCTTTACAGAAAGAAAGGAAAAAGAAAAACCCCCAAATCACAAAAAAAGGCTTTGGAGGCTCAACTGTACTTTTCCAAGAGAGCATTCACACATCTCAGCTGCTCCAGCCTTACAGGCCTGTGGAAGAGGCTTACAGACTTCAGAAAAGAGATGGTGAGGCTGTTCAAGAATATGTTACCTATAAATTCAAACTTTCCAACGCTGACAGCTTCAGGGAGGACACCTGCACCCCCCAGTAAGTCAGAGCAGCCTGCTTCCCCTGGGCATTTGGAGCCCTGATTGCCAGGACTCCAATCTTGCCACTTCAGACAGAAGCACAGCACACCTTGGAGCTGGCTCTCCCTGTCCAATTTAACACACACATTTGTGATGTGACTGGGGGGATGAGCCTCAGCTTCACCTGCATGTCACACCCCTTCCCCACATACTGATGCTTACAGATGTTTTCTGAGCCCTGTTTCTTCAGACTCTCACGCAGAAATAAATGTGGGGTGTTTTTTTTTTGTATAAAAGCTAGACAGATAAAGTGAAAGACTTGTATGGCACCAGCAAAGTGGCTTAGGTAGTCATGACAACCACGTCAGTGCTTATAAAACTTCCCTTCTTCTTAATCTTTTTTGCAGTTTAGATAGCACACATGCGAGCTGTAAAAACCAGTATCTGATCTGCAGCAATAAAATGAAAAGTAAAATGTTCACACCAGCCCCCACAGTGAGGCTGAGACACTGACAGTTGTTGGGTGTCATTAACAGCAGTTTTGTCCAGCTCCCAGAGGGGCTCCTCAGTGTCTCCAGGCTCAAGAGAGAGCAAGAGCCTTACCCCAGGTGTGAGGGCAAGCAGGGAAGGGCAGGAGGGAGAGGGTTAATGCTGCTTTTAGGGGATAATGATGAGACACTAAACACACATAAGCACATTATAAATGTATTCAAATCCCCACGTACTTACAATTTCCTTCATCATCTGATCCCAGGAGGGCTCTGCTGCGCAGCCCCAACTCAAGGGACTGTGGGTTCCCACAAACCATTCTTCCCTGAGCAAGAATCAACATCCATCTTTTGCTTTCAATCTTCTATGCTCATTACTTTTTCACCTGATTTTCAGTGTGGAAATTCAAATTCCCTCCCAGCCTTATCACTCACAGGTGGAAACCAAAGCACACCAGAAACAAATGCCTCTCTCCATCCCAGAGAGAAGTAAATGGATTTGCTTCCAGCAAAAACGGAGCGACTGCTGTCAATAAGACAAATCACGCCCTCTCTAATCAAGTGATAAACTCAAGAAAATTGCAATCCTTTATATACCTAAATCTGCCAAGAATCTTGTGTAGCTTCAAAGGAAAAGAAAAAAGGTTGGCATCTGGACTCTAATAACAGAACTTACTTTCATGTTCTACTATTGTTAAGAAGTATAATTTACTGAGGTAAAAAACAAACAAAACCGTTCTTTTATAATAAAGTGACAATGGTCGGCATACTCATTTCTTTATTCTTTCTCTCAGCTGTGAAGAATACTCCAGTTTCGTGTGATACTGAACTTACAAGGTCTCCATCAGCAGTCTCAGGGAAATAGCTCCATCTTCTGGGAGGCAGCCCTTCAGTGGCCAGGGAGGGAGCGGCTCCAGCGGCTCAGCCCGTCCCTTCTCAGGGGTTTAGCGGCGGCGGTCTCAGTGCAGGACCCTGCGCCTCAGGAATCAGTCTCTCCGGGCTGGTTTGCAGTGGCAGAACGGGTAAAGCACAGCAGAGGGGCTGAGTAAAGAGACTTAGCAGCCAATCCGCGGCAATAAAAGCACCCCGCAAAAGCAGCGGGCACAGCAAAGACACTCCCGAGTATCCCAAACCCGCGATGACACGGGTGGAAAACACAAACATCCTCAGGATGACCCCTGCCACAAACAAGTTCCATAGCTCTCGACACAGAAATCAGTGATACCACATACGAAATATGTACCAAGATTAGCACAGCAAACGCCTGACAGGAATCTTCTCCAGCGGGTAAAGACTGGATGTTAGCTACTTGTTCCACAAAATAGGAAAAACTGCTCTCAGGATTTGGGATACTGCATTTAGCAGCGTATAAATGGCAGTTTGGGATGGAAGCTTTGCATTTCTTTCCAACTCAAAAGCCTCCACGTGGTGAATTACCTCGTCCCCATTAATCGCAAGTACTGTGTTCCACAAAGGCTGGGAATGAGTTCCATGAGAGATGGCAAGGAAGCTCGTTAGGCAGGAATCTGCACTTGGAATTGTGCTGTTTCTTCAGCTGTGATTCTGCTTTAAGCATGTAAAATCCGACTGAAGTCAAATAACCAAGTATCTGCATCACCTTCCTGAGAACACTGATGCCACTTGTTGAGAACTTTCTGTTAATTATATACAAAATCGTTATTTTACTCTTAGACTTTCAGTCACTTTTATGCAGCTTTTGACAGCACTGGCAAAACCACCTTCATCTTTAGGCTCCCGTCTACTTTGCTCATTAACTACAGAGAGGAGAGCTTTATCAGCTCCAAGGTTAACTGATCTGATTAAATGTCTCCACCTTTTTTTTTCCCCCCAGAAAATAATGAGCCTGAAACTAATACAACAAAAGTACCCTGGTTGATCCCAGGGAGCTGTGCATGATGTTCCTGCACTGACCTGGAGGGAAGGGGACTCTTACCAAGCAATGAATGAGGACAAACAATCATTCTTAGAAGACGTTTATGACAAAAACCAGTCTCCACCACCACCCTGTAACATTTAGAGGTGAGAGTTCCCCAAGGACATCAATAAGAGTACATTTACCATTCCTTCTGGTTTTTTTTTTTTTTTTTTTCAGTTTGTTGGTTGATTTTGTTTGGTTTTTTTATTTGTGTGGGGTATTTTTGGTGGGTGGGATATCTTTTGGGGTTTTTTCATAATATTGACTTAAAGCCTTGTTGTGTAGTTTCAGTTTAATTAAGTACATTGAAAATACATCGGCTGTACGTTTAGTAGATTGGCTGGTGAAAAAGAAGTCAACCCACATTTCTTACACAGCAAAGAACCCATTGGAAGATGTTCTCTTCTTTTTCTGATTGTGGAATGTCAGCGAGCAGAAGAGAATGGTACCAGATTGATTTCATCACAGGAGATGTCTCCCAACTTTTCTTTTTCCAGGTGAATTGAATGAATGGTGTTGATCTCCTAAATCACACAGAATACTTTCTCTCAGTTGGGCCCAGAAGACAAATATCGAGTCCCTTCTCAAAGCAAGAGGACAAAAGAGCATCTTCACTCCACAAAGAAATTTCCAGGCTCCACAAAATGCTTTCACCCATTTTTGTTCCTCTCCTTGTCTGCCCCTCTGGCAGACAGAGTCCGTGTCAGAGATTTATTTTAGATATTTTCTCTCCCTTAACTCCTTGAAACTTCACTCTCAACTTTTGCTGAATTTAATACAATGCATTTAAACTTCTCTGGCAGCTCTTACACCTGCAGATTTCAAAAGGATTCTGCCTTTCTCCAGGAGCTCTCGGATTCCTCTTTTACCACAGCAAGCCCATTGTCCAGGAAGTCTAACAGAGCCTCATTCACCGAGTCGAAGGTTTTTGCCCAAGGAGCTCCCTCCAGCCCTGCCCTAGCCCTGCCTCCCTCGCAGAGGTGCCGGGAGCCCGTTGTTCCCGCAGGAAACACGGAGCCGCGCCTGTCTGGGCTGCACAAGGAGTGCCCTGGTGCCTGCCACAGCCCGGCTTCTCCTGGGCACCCCCACTGCCATTCGGTACCAACCCAAGCGCTGTGGCACACAGAAGCCCCGCGTTTCTTGAAACTCTCTGCGCAAAGTCAGGGAGAGGTCGGAACTGCCATCCAAAAATAACTTTGTGCCGAGCTTTAATCAATGAACTTCAAAAGATTTGCTGATCCAGACTGTAAAATACAATTTTAGCTCCTGGTCTGTGGTGCAGCTTCCTGTAACAGGGAAACCCCCACTGCAGCTCCAACATAAAGTCCATAAATAGCCAAGCCCACTAACAAGTATTTTATTAGTGCTCCATAGCAACACTGAAGTGGTTTTGCTGCTTCTACAAGCCACACAGTTGCATGAGGAGGCAACAGTTTGCTTTCTCTCTCTGTCATCCCTGAGGGCAAAGAAGATACGGGAGCCAAAGGAAGAGAATCCCCATCTCTACTGGAGCAGCTGCTTTACTGCCCTGAGGCTCCGTTGCAGAGTTTTCGGTACCTTTTTACTGCACAGCTTCTTGGACAAAGCATGCCTGGATGCTGCACTTAATTTAACAGCCTGTGTAATGCTTGGGATGGCGTGGATAAACAGTGACCAGAAACGGAGCTTTAAAATGACAAATCTCCCTACTCCTAGCGAGGGAAGGCAGAATTCTTTTCCTCTCTCCAAGGCAAAGACTTCAATCAGCTTTTTGTCCCTCCTGGTTCACAGGACTTGTCCTTGGCCAGGTGCCATGGTCAGGGGCAGCGTCACCTCCAGCCATCACACACCCCCAGCCACACTTCCAACAGGCCGTGCCAGGCCTTACTGCAAGTTTTCCCTTCTCCAGGGATGCCCCAAGGGAAATTCCCGCCTGCCCTGTGCCTGCTGGACAAGGATTGCTCAGGGGCCTCTCAGCAAGCCTCATTTCTAGGGGGTGGAAATGACTTGGAGCACACCAAATCCCTCAGCAGCCATGGCATTGATGCCACCAGGGAGGAAGTGCCCACACGTTCAGCACCAACACATCAGGAGGAAATATCTGAGGAGAGCTGAGCCAATGCCCTGCTCAGGAGATCTATACATATTTTTTTACCCCCTCAGCTCCTGCATCTCCTGTACTCAGCAGATGTTAAAGTCAGGTGATCAATTCTGACAAATAAAAATTCAAATATTTACATTATAATTGTAAGCGCTGCAAGGGCCTCAGCATCTAACTATAAAAGAAAAGTTAATGTTAAACCAAAAAAGGCAGCTCAGTGCTGTTCCTGCCGTGTCAGACCCACCAAATGCCAGGCCTTTGCCACGGGAAGCACAAGGTGTCCTGGAATACCTCAGCAAAAATACCCCATTGACACAAACAAAGGCAGCACCCCACTGGCTCCAAGGCGTAGCTGACATATGGAAGATTTTGCCTCATCTGTGAGTCATTTTACTGCCTGTTTTTGCCTAGCTGTTCTTTTTTTTTCAGCAGGACTTCAGAAGACTGATAATTAATTCTAAAATAACTATGGACTCCTTTTCAACTCTTCCAGACTAACACTGAAGTTCACCCACTGGAGTCAACTGTAATTAGGCACATTTTACCACCCTGTTTTCCCAACCTCTAAACCGGGTTTTCCTCAGAGGACAAAAAATTTAATCAACTGAAAGGTCCCATGTAGGTTACAATTCCTTTTATTTTCCTCTCAGGAAGATTTGCCTGACCAAAACTTGAAGCGCAAAAAAGGCAAGGATTTGGAATAGAAGCCTGAAAGCCCCAGCAGGAAATCCCAGAATGTCCGTACCTATCCATGTTCCAAACCGTAACATCAGCACCCAGGGCAGAGCGGGGACCACCAGTAACCTCCTTTTCCCTTTCTCCTCTACCCCATCAAAACAGATGGGTATAGAATGAGGGCTTTAGATTTCAAAATACAGGATCTTTGTCGTCAGACACAGAATAACCACTCAAAAATGAGAAGCTACCACTTCAAGTTATCACAAGGCTCTTTATAATCATTTGAGGTTATTAGCAGGTTGGCATGACTGACTCCTGTAGGCAGCCTCCTTCCACACTCATTAAAATCATCTCTTTTTGATAGAATTTCAACCAACTCTGCTCCAAACAATTTATGCTTTTCCACAGCAATTTTTAAATTCTGAAACACGTGGAGATAAACTAGAGAAATTTTTAGCTGTCTATCGGGAGATCTCTTCTAGAGATGGAACAGAGTCTTCCTTGCTATTTCATTGAGATAAACTAGTGAATAAGAATTCCAACAAGAATACAAAGGGCAGGGCATTAGAAAGAGGCAGAGCAAAGGGTTCACAGTGAGTGCCTGCTTTGGGGTTACTGAGGCTCCAGGAAGTTTAAATACCCACTGAGTTTTGCAGCTAAGAAAGTAGCTATTGTGTTTCTCGGCAAAATGCTCTCTGTGATGCACTGGAAGAAAAATTAATCACACACAGCTGAATAAATTTCTTTAAAAGACAGGGATGGCCACGGCCTGACCCTCACACAGCCCAGCTCTGGCTCCTTTGTGCTCCTCTAACGGAATGAGGAGCAGAAATGCTGGTGGCTCCTGAGGCCAGTAGAGAGATGAAATCATTCCCTGCCTCAAAGCAGCTCCTAGGAGAACCTACCTGGCACAGATCCCCTTGTTATCCTCAGCGTTTTCTCTCCTGCCTTTCCATTTTTGAATCTACAAAATGTTTAAGTAAAGACTGCGGGCAGTTTGCTGCCGAGCTCCAGGTGTTTATTTGCAAATATATTTAGGGCACTTCCCATTAAGTGTTGCTGGAGACTGACCAATAATAGATACGAAACCCTTCCTAAAAGGCAGTGGCCAAAGGACCTGAGATCACTGGCACCACAATGATTGGAAAATGGAAGGAGAAAGGGAGGAACATTGCAGCATGGTCATGTTCCCTTGCTTAATATTCCTACCTGCTTGCTAAACCAAGCTGAAGAGAAGCAGGTCTGGTTTACAGTAAGTCACTCTAAAAAAGGCACTTTCCAACATGGGTTGTTCCACTGCCATCTGATTTTGGGAGAAGTAAATAGCCTGTGGAAGGTACTTTCACTACCCCCACTGTGCCTGTATGTACACACCTCAGAGGCACGGTCTGAGCCTTCTGCAAGGGACATCACTGCCACCCTATTTAACATTTTAGAGGAGAACAGACTTTTTAAAGTTAACACAATTTGAGGGCCGCTCACCTCCCTCTGTAACCTTTATCTGTACATACATTTCTCCATGGAAGTACAAATAAAAATCTCTGTGTCAAACAGCTCCGTGTCAAAAGACCAATGAGTCATGTACTATAAACCATAGAGACTCCCAGGAGCTCGGTGGAACTGGAGCAGCAGCAGCAGCACGCAAACAATAAAGCAGAAAAAATACCCAGAATGTGCTTTTCTGGCTCAACCAGTTGATTTTGGTCACCCGGTGGCCACAGTGCAGCTCTCACCTCCACTTTGTGCTCCCTTCATGTGACTGTCCTGACACTGGAGCCAGGCTGCCAGGCCTTGTGTTCTGAGACTGCTCGATGACCCAAAGTTTTGATTGATATAAGAACCACAGACTTTGCAAAAAAGCAAACAGAGAAATAAATGAATGTGGATCACAGTGGAAACAGGCAGTTAAGATTTATTTCTACTTTTCAAAAGCAATTTTTTTTTTCTTTAAAAAAAAACCAAACAAACAAAAAAAGGAAAGAAAAGTGCACATTTCAGCATGTTAGACTTCCACACACCCCAGTTTGTCACGTACCCAAGCGCTGGAGTCAGTTCCTTCTGTCACAAACACATCTTAACTTGAGCAACATGGGGATTTTTGTTTATTGACAAAAGTTATTGTATTATGTGATCAATAATACAGACCCTATGGGCACAAATCCAGAAACTCGGCAACAACTGACTGGCTGGATCTGAAGGACAGAGGAACGTGTCACATGTACTGTTAATAACTAGCATAACTAGATTCACATCATGGTACTTAATGCCATGATGTAGGTTAAATCTTCTGAAACAGGAAGAAAAAAGCTGTCCACTGTGCTCACACTTTGACCTAAAAACCATGAAGTGCCAAGCATGAGCTCCATGATAACAACACACCGGGAACGCAGGTGACTTACCCAAAATTGAAAGTCAAATGCTAATTTGTCTCTAAGTAAATCATGATTACGTATTACTGAGTCAATTCACAAACCAAGCTTAAAAGATGCGTAATTAAGATGACGTCTGTGGTGGGGAAGAAGGTATTTTTAGCTCTCCTGTGTATCACCTACACCACATCAGACGTGCACTCCTCAACATCCCCTCTGCAGTTACCCTGCACCTCCAGGGCTCCCTGAACCTCCCTGGCTCCCGTCCTGTCCCGGGGGTACTGAACACACACAACTCCTCTGTGCTGACCGCAGACCCTGTATCTCCAGTCCAAATCCCACATCTCTAACACCCTTTTTAGCTGCCAACAGGAAAAGCTGCTTTGGGTGTCCCTCTGATGATTGCCCTGGTGGGAAGTCCACTCACTGATGCAAAAAAAAAAAAAAAAAAAAAAAAAAAAAACCACTCACCAGCAGCAGTCACCTGGTCCTAGGCCCTCCTCCCAAAAAATACCCCCACTGCTTTATAGGCAAGGCCTGTGTTTGGAAAAGAGAGGACCCTTAAAAATGAGATGTAGCAATGCTTGCTCCGCAAACTCTCAGGGTAAATCCACATTAATTTAATTGACTTCAGTGAAATCCTTGCAAAACGTTACAGACACAAGTGAAAAGCCTGAGGATGGATGGGGCAGGAATATGCTGCAATGCTGGATGGGAAGAAGCAATCCAGCAATATGAGTGGTTTTGTGTTTTTTTAAAACCCTGATATGGAAAAGTACTTCAAAGAATGAACCTCTAAAAGCTTCAAGTATGTGATTATGCCTCATGAGAACCAATGCAACTAAGGATATACCTTAAAAGAGGTGTACTATAAAGCACAAGAGTGAAGTTTTTTCCCTAGAATTGGCTTTAATCCCTCTTACTTTTTTTCCTTATTACAATTTTCCAGCTGTTGTTATTTATCCTCTCCCTTCTAGGGCTTGCCTTACACATTCTCAGGAGCACTTCTTCATACCAGCACACAGGACATTTATTTTTCCAGAAGTTTTTATGCCTAAAAAGTTTCTGACTGTGAGGAAAGCCAGAAACACCCTGAAACCCCCCATCCATGCTCCCAGAAGCGACTTTTTAATCCCCTCCTTGCACACCGATGCCTGCCAAATACATGTGTGGGTTGGGGGGGGCTCAGCCAGTCTCTCCAGGAGGGTGTGAAGTGCTGAAGATGAAGAAGAAAGCTTTGAATATTGTGTGACTGCAAAGACCACAGGACTGCACTTGCCAAGGCCATGCTGAATTTGCCACAAGAGTACCCCCCTGCTCTGCAAAGGCTTTTGGAAACTGGAATTGTTTGTTATTTACACCAGTGCATTGATACAACCCTCGGTTATAAATGTACCCTTTGCATTTTTTACTGGGAATTACAATTCCCCACAGACACGCAGGTTTGATTTCAACAACAGCTTTTTGTCATCTCAGCCCAGTTATGCAACCTCCTCTCTGTGCAAGCACGGTTCCATGTGTGATTTTCCTCCAATTCTGTACAGCCTTCAAAGTAAAGTTTGTGACTAATGACTAAAAGCACTGTTCCCAGGGCTAATGTCTGCCCTCTTCACAAACTAAACATTACAGCCACTCTCCTTTGTCATTGCTGTGAGGTCCATTAAAGGAAAAAGACCTAAAAGCAGCAAGTTCCCTCGTGTTCCACCTTCTTTGGGATAAACAAGAGGTGCGAACACAGGGAAAGCACATTTACCCAATTTAAAAATATATATACTTGCCAGGAAGCTTTCACTACTACTGCTGTTTTAAGTCCAAAAGATAGAATATCTCCAAGAGTCAAAAGAATGAATTCTTCCCATTTAAATCCAATAAATTGTCCCAGATCCGAGGAGTCAAGTCAAAACAGACCAGTTGAGCTATTGAGCAAGACACCAAACCACTGAGCCACACGGAACTGAAGAAAACAACGAGCATGTTCTCGTGCCATCTAAAAACCCAATGGCCCCCCGTGCTCCTCATCCAGACCTCTTGGAAAGGGCAGCTCCACCTGGAGAAGGATGCTGCAGGCCTGCTGGGAGGATCACATCAGTGCAGTTCTAACTTGCTGGCTGGCTGAAAAAGTGACAGCCAGCGTGACTTTGCACCTTCCAGGCCATTTTCCTGTCTCTCAAAAGCAATATACCAAGAGTATCAACAGAACAAGCCCAGATTATTTCCTGCAGCCGCCTTTCTGGCGCTGCTGAGGCTCTGCCAGCTCCTGTGGCCATGGGCTGGCACAGATCAGAGCAACCCTCGTGTCTGGGAAAGTGTCACGACTGTTACTATTTCAGGGATGGGATTGTGGTTTATGTTACACAAATCCCACACTTCACCTGCTGGTAACTCGCTCCTCTGACACACTCACATGGTTTTCACGTTCTTCAGTTTATTCCTTACCATCTGCTAGTCAGATGCTCCAACTAAATCAAATTTTACTGTTCCAATTCTCTTTGAGATACGCTCCTTTGCCCTTTTGTAGCTCCTCTGATCAGCTTTACAGCATTTACTTTGCATGCAAACACCCAGGCTGTAATTCCGAGCGTTTGCTCTGATTTAAGCAAACGCCACAGCCAAGTCAGAGCATCTTTGAGGAGCAGGGAAAGCCCAGGCAGTGCTCACACAGGCCATCGATCAAGTGTCAGACTCACAGGCTTCCAAACTGCTGATAAATGACTGGCATTTCCCCTCACTTGTTACTGAGCAAAGAAACACTCCTGTGTGCCATCCTTTCTCCTTCAGACTTACTTCTGCGGTGCCAGGATAAACCCAATTTCCCTTGGGGAGAGAACTCATAACTGCTGCAGGGTCAGGACTGTCACTGCAGGGCACAGAACCCTGGCACGTGCATTCGGCCTTGTCAGACACATCCCCTGCTGGTGGGTGCTACCCTGGCTCCTTTGATTTCTTTTTGCTCTGGTAAATCACATTTTTGCCACAAGCACATCCAAAAGAGCAGAACTGGCTCTTGCCTCCAAGGACAACGTCTGAAGTACTTTGTGGTTCACTTTCCACATGCAAAGCACCACGTTTCGGGGCTGACTGCAAATAAGCAACATGGCATTGTTTTCTCAAAATCCTGCTGCCACCTTTGTGCCACGAGGAGGTTCCTGAATCAGACCACTGCAAATAAAGGTGGGATTTAATAGAGCTGCCCTTGAAAGCCATCCACTGAGAATCTTAACATTCAACATTTCTGAAAGGGGCCCATTCACGCTGCACTTCAGATGCAGCATGAACTGAAAGCAACCGAAACACCAGCAACTGTCACAACTCCTCTGCCAGATCTGTAGGGTTCTCACGCAATTAATTTCCATGTACTCATTCCCATGCCATCGGCAAAGTGAACCTCCAGCCCCTCTGGGAATATGTACATTTTGCATCTTTGCTTCTTACATTCGCTTCAGGTGACTCAAACAGCGCTTTGCAAAACGCCGGTTCCTGCCACCATCTAAACGCGCTCCGCAAACAACGAGGGCCGCGAAGCCCCGAGAAGGGTTTGCCTGAAGGACACCGGCCCTCAGCGCTCTCCTCTCAATCCCACCCGAGAGCCGCTGGCTCAGCGCGGGCAGCACGGAGTGCAGCCCCAGCTCCGGCCTCGGAGACATGCGGGAATTCAAAAGGAAACCCGACCAAACCAAGGCTGTCAGCCCCACTGGAAGCAGGCCCACAAATGTTTCTGAAGCAGGAACATCTTGCTGTTTCCTGAAGGGCTCTTGATGTATTTTCCCCAAAAGCCTCTTTTATCACCAGTTGCTGCTTCATTTCCTGCTTGCTGTCCTGAGCAGCCTTTTATTACTGTAATTCAATAGTAAGAGACTAAAACCAAGCAGGTAAATCAAAGGCTTATGACATTCATTATAGTGATCTTTCCTTCATACCCTCACGTATAATAAAAACCTTTGCAAAGTTTGGAAAAAAAAAAAAAAAATCCGCTCTGCAGTTGTTTAATTTCCCTTTTTTTAGTACTTGTGATATGTCTCAGAAAAAAAACCAAACCTCTTTTAAATACCAAAGTATCCTCAGGGTTTCAGGCAAATGGCTGGCTCATGGGGAACTTGGATTTTGGGCTTCAGATCAGCATGCTGGATGCAGGCGGGAACGGCAGAATGCTGCCAGAGACAGAGCAGGATGCCAGACTTGGATGAACTGGATACAGCGACTTAGAGATGCAGCCTGTACAATTTTCAGCTGCTTCTTTGATCAAAGAGTTCTTGCAGCACAGCTTTTAATCCCATCAAATCTACATAAAGGTGAGAGCTGGTACCTCGGAAATCAGCTTGTTACATGCTGGCACCCAGCCTGGCTTTTGGTATTTCTGAGAGACAGGAGACCGTATATTAAAAAGGTTTAAATTTCTAAGAAATTGATTGAAAAGAACACTTCTCACTGATATTTTTCAGACTCTGGAAGCCTGCTATCAAGTCTGGTGCAGCACAGGCTTATTCCTATACTGAGTGACCTTTGCCAGGGCTGTAAATCTGCTGTTTTTCAGAAACTAAGCAGTTTCTAGTGCACATGGCAAAAGCAGACAGGCCTCCAACGCCAAACTAATTACAACCAACCTCCTTTATGACACCCAGTTATTGTGACATGTCTATGGAACGTCAACCCATTCACCTGAAATTTCCCATGCGTGTCTCTATTTTGACTGAAAATAGTTACATCAAATTTGGTATTTGGCAAATTAATTGTTAAACAGCACTTGGAAACACATTGAGTTGCCAATTTTAGTGCTATTAAAAAAGCTCATTGCACCAGCAGCTTGTATGAGCCTCTCTAAGAGCACTTTTCATGAGGTTGAGATGAATTTATGTAATTGAGATTAAGCAGCTTTGGACAGTTGGATTTGTTGCTATGAAAACCTGAATTCAACTCAATCAGTGCTCATTAACTAATGTTAATAAGATTAACAATATTAGCTAATGTTCCTGATGTAAGGGCTGCAATGTGGGTGGCAACATCCACTCTTCTTGTAACTCCCCATGTGAAGGTCCCACAAATGCAAAGTCAACGTCCATGGAAATAACTGTGTGAATGCAGAGCAAAAGAGGGGGTGCTCAGAAATGGAAATGTGGCTGAACCACAGGAATTAGAGGCACTGTTAATTAAATAGGGTTTCCAGATCTCTCTCTCCTGCAGTTGTCCAGTCTGGAACTCGGACCTTCTACAAGGGTATAATTCACTATTCTTTCCTCCTGCGTGTTAGTTTGACCAGTTGGAAAACGGTTATGGATTTCCTGAGTCACGGAGCTGATCCCCTGTAGATGGGGATTGTGAAAGGCTTTGGGAATGCACAGCCACAAATGTTTTTACAGTTATTTTATATCCAGATTATATTAAGACGCATCAACCTTCTGATTTACAAGCTGCTGACCTATGAGCAGAAATTTACAGCACTGCTCATTAGTTTGCACGGGCCAAGGTGGATCTCAAGAGGAAAAGGCCACGAGAAATTCTGAGGGATGTCTGGAAAAGGGAGGATGCCTCGTATGGAATTGTGGTCTGCAGCAAGGCAGCTCTAGGTGACAGGTACCAGCAGCTCTGCTGAAACATTTAATTAGTGGCTGCAATGCAGCCAATTACTCACTATTAATTTAAAGGCTGTTTGACTCTGGTATTAACTCGATGGCCTTGACTGATTTCCAGGGTATTTGCTGGATGTGTGCGACATGAAAATGATGCAAGCAAACCCAACCTCCTGTCTCCTGAGAGGCCCAGGGGTGTCTCTGAGCATCCCTCCTGGTTTGTGTCCAGCAAAAGGGGCTCTCTGGGAATTTCAGGCTGTGCTGACTCGAGCAGTTCCATGTTTGGGCAGAAGGAAGGGAAAATGGTCTGGAGGTTTAACAAGAATTTCAGGTGAAGTTCAGTCAATTTATTTAATCTTAAATTACTCAAACTCAAAGATCCATAAAATTCACTCCTAAAACTTAATCTAATATTTGCACTGCTGTATGGGGAGTAATTACCAGAACACATTTATTTGAAGTTAATTGGTCATCTAGACCATACCCTGCTGCATGTTAATTACCCTGCCTATCTTGAATATGGTTAAAAAAAAAAATAATTAGAAAGGATTTGTTTCTCCATGTTAATGCCACACGTCCTGCTCTGCCAGGGAACAGGCAGTCATTACAGAATATCAAGGGTGCCATTTATGTGCTTGAGCATGATGCAGGTGGGATGCACAACAAATCTGCTGCATTAATGAAGCTGAACGAGGCTTTAAGTCTTAATGTTGGCACAAAGCTATTAATTTGTCATTATGGCAAAATGCTTTACACAGACCCCTTGAAAACAGATTTGTCACATGTCAGGAAATATCTCTGCCCATTAAAAAAAAAGAATCAAAAGAATTTGACTTTCAAAAGTAACTATTTTCCAATGCCAGTTGAGGATCTGGTTCCTATTTTTGGTATTTCTTGTTTAAGACTTAATAAATACTCCTAGATGCAAAGGGGACTTTCCCACCACCCAGGGAAAGACAACGTCTCACCCAAGAAGTCCCCTTGCATTTAGCACACTCCACGTTCATTGAGAACCTGCTCTAAAATCCTCCAAAATTAAAAACCACTTTTGATAATGGCAGATCATAAGTTCGACTGGGCTCTGTGATCCAGACATGTCATTTGTAACCAGTAATAACTCTTTGCAGTGCCAGCATCCACGAGGATCCTCTTTCTTGAACGCAATTTTTAAGTGCTTAAATTTCTCAGCAAGTTGTTTTTTTCCCTCCCCCCAAAAAATAAAGTTAATGACCTCTAATATGAGTAGATGAAGTTTTGGAAGAGAAAGGCTTTGCCATTTTGCTGTCATTTTTTTTCTCCCCCTACCCTGCACAACGGAAATATTTTCTCCTTGCCTTGTTTTGTCCCCTTTCCCTTTAAACAGAGCCACCCTTCCCATTTTAAAGAACCTACATTTTCTGTGGCAGAAAATTTCACAAAATCCCATGCTGGAGACACAGTCTCAGCCACTCAGAACAGCCTCCACAAGTCAAAAGTTGTGTCTATTTATACCAATGCAGAACCCAGGAGGAAATTTTGTTTTCTCCTCTGTTATTAAATCAGATATTCCAAAAGGACTTTGCTCAAGACTTTTGCACTCCATTGGCTGCATAGGACATCTGGAAATTAAACTGGGAGTTATCTCCTGGAACATCTGAGCTGTGCAGAAGTCAAGACAGGAGGATATGGTTTGTTGTTATTTTACCTAAAGCTGATTTCAGATAAATCAGAACCTCAGCTGCGGGGTAACGTGCCAAATGCAAATTTCAGCTCCTCCTATGAAATTCACCCACTTTGCTTGCCTGAAATCTTTCTTCTGATGTTAAGTTTATTTGGCCAACGTGCAGGAGGAATCAAAGACTCAGCAAACATATCATAATCTATATATATTGCTTAAGTAGCTGCAAATACCAGAAATTTCTTCTGTGCATAACTTCCCTCACTCCCAAATCTTTCTGACAAGAAATCAAATTTGGAGATTATTTGCTAAAAAAAAAAAAGAAAAAGAAAAAGTGGGCTTTGTTAAACATGACACCTTGCAGTTTTTGCAATATATTCTGCAGTAAAAGTGTCTGATGTCTTCTCAGCAGCACCTGAGTTTGGGGATTTTACTCTGGGGACCTTGTCTGAGTTGCAATAGGAACTATGGAATTCTGGATTTCAATCTGCAGGCTTGTTTTTTGGGATGAATTCTGTCTCAGAGGGGATTCCATGAGGAGCTCAGGTAAAGCTGGAAGATAAGGAGCAAAGACAAAGCCAAAACATGAAAGGCCTTCAAGCCTACGAGACTAATCCCAAAATAACACTGGATTAAATGCAGTTACAAATTTTAGGGTTATCACAAAGGCTTTAAAATAATGTTATTGTTCCTAAATCAATTTTGAAAGGTGGCTTTTTATTTATCGTTAATGTAGTCCAGGAGCTTGGGGGTTTTGCCCGTTCTGCCGCTCTCTTCCACTTTGGAGTAGAAAATAAGCATAAAATAATCATAGAAAACACTTTTCAAAATAAAACATCAACATCTACTCTCAGATTTATCTGCTTCATCTATTTTTGTTGCTCTGAATTAACGCAAGAGTGCTCTTTTCTGAGCAGCTCTCCACATGCTTTTATTACCGATATTTGTCAGCTGCTGATTTTCTTCAAGCGAACCCAAGTTCATGAATGATGAGGAAAACAGCAGTACAAGGTGCAAACTCAGGCTCAGGAAGTAGCAAAGTTTTCTGATGTAAACGTATGGAATAGAAAACTCACTGAACAATCACCAAGGTGATCGGAGACTGATTTTAAGCTGCCTTGCAGTGACAAAAAGGAAGAATTGAATCTATGAGAATTATTTTGAGCTTCCAGGCTGCTGTACAAAGGCCTAATGACCTCATTTGAAATGCTGAGCAAAGGCTACCAGAGCTGTAAAAAAGTCAGCAAGTAAAAAGGGTTTGAAAACAACTACCAGGATAATTGGGGAACTGAAGGAAATTGGGAACAGAGAGACTTTGGCTTAATTAGCCAAGGAAAAATGAATGGAATTGCCACTCCCAGTGTTGCCGAGGTAAGGCCTAAGGTGGGAAAACAGCTCCATAAGCTGAAGCGTGAGAGCTACAGAACTGCCCAGGAGTGAATGCCCCTCACCACCACTACAGCAATCCGACCGTGGAACAGCCTCCTGAGGGGGCTGGAGAGGCAACAGAAGACAAAAACCAGGAAAAAACCCAACCCACCGAACACAGTCTCCTCCCATTAACTGCTTCTAAAATTGGGATGCTGATGGCAGCAGCAGGAAATGGAATGTGCTCATCCAAGTCCCTCAGGCTCGGACCAGCAAGTGCAGATTGCCAGCAGCTCCTAGGAAGCACAACCAAAACACAAGTCCAGGGCAGGGCATCAGACACTCGGCTCCACATTGTCACAATGCCTTCCACGGCATTAATCAGGGGCTGGCACTTTTCATTTTTCCCCATGACTGGGCCTGTATTTGCAGAGCATTTAAATCTGACCGGTTTTAATATTTCAGGATGACAGAGGCTGAGCTTGCAGTAGGAAACTACTGCATGGTTGATTAGCGGTCTGATAAACGATTCCCAAGTCAGCATCCTCCTACCTGCCACACACAACAGCTCTCCCAAAAAACCATTCTGCACATGGGCCACTACAGCTCCCACAGATTCACTGAGACACGCTCTCTCTTGGTAGGGTGAACAGAAAAGTAAGAGGTGGAGATCAGTGTAATGAGTTCATGGGGTTTGAATTGTCTGAGGGAGCAGATGTGCTTTTGAAGCAGTGGCTGATTTGGGAAGATATGTCCACCTTAGTGGTTACTACCTTTAAAATCCCCTTGTTGGCCATTTTGAGTGTTATTTCCCATAAAATACCGTTCCCAGGTCACTTCAGGCACTGCCCTGCCAGGTCCAAGTGACTGATATCTGATTTGGCTGTCCTTGGCTTGGGCCTCAGGTGGAGCTCAGGGAATTAACATGCATCTTTGGGCTCGCTTTCCAAAGGAGCAGAGTGGATTTTCCCCATGAACAACCCTCTTTAATCAATTTTCCCCTGTAATGGGCAAGCTTGCAGGCACAGGACAATGCCCTGTTACTGCAGCACATGCAGCTTTCGGGCACACAAGACTTTTCCTCTGGCTGAAAACGCAGCAGCAAACTTCAAGCAAAAGGCAGGTCAGACACAGCTACATCAGCTGATGATGTCAATTATACAATTTATACAGATTATACAACTGGTACTGGAAAAATAAGGGAGCAGCCACTAACCCAGTTACAAATTTCTGCTGTAATTCCCTGTCTGCTCTAGGGCTGGCTATGAGCACTTTTTCTTCCTTCTTTTCTGCCAAAAGATCCTCATCTCATGCCACCTAATTAAAAGGATGGGACCCACTGGTCCTATAATTGCCATTATTAATTACCATAATAATTACTAATAATTATTCTGACTCCAGTGACATTTCTCAGTAATATAAATGGTTTACAATCCCATCAGATTATGGGAAAACCAACCAAACTAGCAGTGCTGGGAGCTACCTAGGAACAATTTCTATAGCTGCCTGAACTAGTCCTTGAGGGAGGCATCTCGTTATTCATGACATTTATCAGGCACTTGTAATGCTCTGCCATCACTCCTCCCTCCCTGATGGACTGGGTTCTGCCAGTGCCAACCCACCCCACGCTCTAAGGTAAATCCGTGGATCACACTCGCCCCACTGGCTCACGTCCAGAGGGAATCCCACTCCCTTGCACTGCTGAGTGCTTAGGGAGGTGCAGGACTCCCTGCTTGCTCATAGTTGACATTTTTAAAATCTCTTTCTGCAATATGACACCATGATTTACTCAGCAAACAGCAAATGATGCTTCATTTCTTTGTAGTTATTTCAGAGCACATGACGCAAGTGCCACAGATTAAGACAACACAGGACACCTCTCTGAAGAATTTATTTCCCCCACTATCAAGTCAGTAAGTTAAACAGAGAGAACAAAGTTAAAAAGCTTTTTCTGACCTGTTGTCAGACAAATCCTAATTATTTTCACTGTCCCATTTACAGAGAACAACTGCAACTGGCAAGAACCTCTTTGGAAGAGCACAAGGCTGGAAAGGAAGAGAGTCTGAGGTGGCTCCTGGGATTCAACCCACACACCACTGAGGAGGTGCCAAAGCAGCCACTGGGACTCTCCCTGGGGAAGCCTACACTCAGCTCATGCCAGGTCCTGTCAAAGCAACCACTGGGACTCTCCCTGGGGAAGCCTACACTCAGCTCATGCCAGGTCCTGTCAAAGCAACCACTGGGACTCTCCCTGGGGAAGCCTACACTCAGCTCATGCCAGGTCCTGTCAAAGCAACCACTGGGACTCTCCCTGGGGAAGCCTACACTCAGCTCATGCCAGGTCCTGTCAAAGCAACCACTGGGACTCTCCCTGGGGAAGCCTACACTCAGCTCATGCCAGGTCCTGTCAAAGCAACCACTGGGACTCTCCCTGGGGAAGCCTACACTCAGCTCATGCCAGGTCCTGTCAAAGCAACCACTGGGACTCTCCCTGGGGAATCCCTCGCTCGGCTCATGCCAGGTCCTGTATAACAAACACACACCACAACACTTATGCACAAAACTGAACTGAAGAGGGACGCAAACAAGATTAGAATTGGGAAGACTCTCCATGAATTATCTGAGAAGCCTTTAGAATATTTGATGTCTTTATAAAAAAAGTTACTGCAGCTTTAAGATCCATTATTTACACTGAGACTCCTTAATGTAGCAGCTATTATTTTCTGCTCCTGTACCTATAATTACATGTTGCCTTGTTAATGTTTATTGAAACAAGAATTTGCCTCATAAGTAGTCAGCTATTTTGGCTACAAAAACAGAGGAATGAACAGAGAATAGGATGAAGGGGGGACACCAGGCCAGCAATTCTGCTGTCAGCTCCCATTTCCCTTTGCCAACTTTTATCCACTTGACAAGCCTTTACCTGAGCTCAAGGTTAGATTTATTTTGAAGAAAGAAAAAAAAAAAGTAAAAAAGGAAAAAAAATTTGTAATCTTTTAGAGATCTCTAGGATCTTTTAGGAGTTCAGAGAGAACTATTGAGGGCTGGTTTATGAGACATGTGCTGAGCTCTTGAACACTGCTTCCTTCTCATGTTTTTGCCCACCTAATCTCAGCTATGATATTCCTAACTGGAACTGCCTGGTTGACCCAGGCAAGCAGGGTTTGGCTGTAGGCCTTGCTTGGATGAGCTCAGACTCCAGAAGGGTGGAAATGATGAAGGTTAAGGAAAGGATTTAAGACAGCTGCTTTTAAAAAAGAGCAGAATGGGAGGGAATAGGTAATGATGCCACATGAGACAATAAAACCTTCAGGGAAGGTTTACTCTTTTCTCTGCAAGGACAGTATCAGGTGCTGGATCCATCATTTCATCACGACAGAATTTGTCCTGTGCAGGGAACCTGTGGGAGCTGCCAACAGTTTGCTCAGAGCTGACATTAAGCAGGGCTCAGGCTGTGCTGTTTCGGTGAGAGCTTTCAAAGACAGGTCAGCCAATGCCACGGCCCACCTCTGGCTGGGAGGGCTGAAGGATATCTCAACATCTGCAGAGAAGTTTGTTTCCATGGATACTTCTGCCTCTGACACCTCTGAACCCGTGTTCCAGTTAAGGTCCCTCTCGTGTTTGGCACAGGCTGAATATTTTCATAAAAATAAATCAATAGCAGGAGGTATTTGTAGAGCTGTTTTGCAATGCTCAGTCCTGAGAAATAAAAGTTCAAAGCAACTATGGCAACGACCCAAACTGCTTCATTTTGCAAAAAATTACAAATGAAGAAAAAATTGCTTGATGGAGCAAAGAGGAAAGATGGGAAAGGTGAAAGATGCTTTTAATTTGACTAAAGTTTACCAGCTCGTTATAACCATGGAATTTTGAAGTAAGGAATCTGGCAAGGCAATACCTGATCAATGTGCTAACATGCAGGAAAACACTGGAAATTTTTAATTAAAAAGGAAACCAAGGGTATAAGTGGAAGGAATAGATACAGCAATGTTTGCTGTCATGTTGGCTGATACAATTTTATATCTTTAATAATGACCCGGAGAAAAAAATCCAATCGGATATTGCTGAAACACAGAGACGATACCAAACCATAAAGCATGAAAAAGAAATTAGCAGAAAGTAGATTATTTTCCTCACACAAAGACATGCATTAACTAGAGCTGAGACTATAGACAAAATTTAAGAGAAAAAAGTTGCTTGGCAGACCTGGTGCTAAAATACTGACCCAAACAGAGGCAAACTGAGGTAGGTTGTGTTCACACCTTACACAGATGCTGGAAACGTTGTGGGGGGGACCAGACACCTCCATCCCACGTGTTATTTTCTCTGAGCACTGTGGTTTTGATCATGTTGGAGATTCTCAAGTGATTTCTATAATTAGATCTGAACTTTAAGGCAGTATTGATTATGAAGATCAAGGGGTAGAGGAAACAAAGAATAGACACACAGTCTGCTTACAATAGAGGCAAATGAAATGCAGGAAAGAGGGTTTTCTGGGGTCAAGAGAGGCATGGAACTTGCAGAAATGGCTGCTGGACAAAAGAAATAACTTTTTACTTTTTTGGCAGTAATTATACAATAAAATAGCTGCATGGAAATTTCAGCAAAGGCGGCAGAAAAGCCAGCCCTCAAGAAAAGATGCCTCCAGAACGGAGGTGACTGTTCCTAGTCTTCTATTCAAGGGACACTTCAAGCCTCATACCAACCATTTAGAATTTTAATTTTACTGTCTAGTTCAAAGATGCCATTTAAGATTTTTTCCTTTCTTTTTATTCTCATGCAATTGACCTTTTGAACATCAAACCTGCCTGAATCAGCTACAAGAGAAATCAGCTCCTCAGCCATTGCAAAGGAAAGTATAAACCATCTACAAGTAATTTCAGCCTGCCACTGGAGCTATTCAAAAGGCATCTCAGCTAATTTGGCTTTAAAAAAGAGAAACAATCACCTTTTTTTGTTTCTCTCAAAACATGGAATATGCAAGACTGAATGATTCTTCCTAGGTGGTGAAATTGAAAATGTTAACTGCAGCAAGACCTTCAAATCCTCATCCTGCTGGGAGGGTCCTCACTAGCATGAGGCTCAAACACATGAAAATGCACACAGGACATGGCTCTGGGTCAGATCTGAGGTTCAAAGTTAACTGGTTCCTTTCTCAGAAGCCAAGAAGAGGAAATTTGCAATTTTACCTTATAAAGTGTAATACAAAGGGCAATTTTTATGATGGTCACGGCTCAAAAGAAGCCAAGCCATTTTCTTTTCTTATATAATGCATAAAAGTAAGTAACAAACCCCAGGAAATCTGCTTTGGGCATAGATCAAATCCAGACCATCTATGCTGACAGAGAAAGTCTGGCGTGTTTGAAAACAGGAAAGTTTAACAGAAACTGTTTTGTGACTTTAACTATTGCTACAAGGCACTCATTAAAATGCTACAGTGCATTAAAATACATTAGCCTTAAGTTATTGCTGTATTAAAATGTCCCTGAAGTGTAAAAATACAACTATCAAAACATTTAAAAATCACTGCCTGCTGCTTCACCTGGTCCCTGCCAGCCACACAGGTTGGGTTCGTGTCTATGTCATTTTAACCTGATACATTTGGAGGGTTTTTTCCCATCTTAATTGCCTGAAATTTATTTATTTTGCTCTATTATGTTGTGCTTCTCATTGCCATTTCCGAGAGAGGGAAGCACACCATTTCTGTGCTTTTCCAGAGAACTTAGTCAGAGGAAACACATCAGCTGGGAGCACAGTGAACAAAATTGCCAGTGAGATGATGGATATCCACCGACCAGCTGAAAAGCAGATGGCTTTTGTTTCTATTCCAACCTAACAGCAGAGAAAACTCCAATTACGATATTCTAAACTGCTAAGGTTATGCTCAATAAATGTGATTGCCATTTGGATGACTAGCCTGAAAAAAAAGAAAAAAAAAAATCAGGCTCTTCTTAAAACTGGGTTCATCTACTAATCAGACAACCCAATAGGGTGCAATTTTAGCAATCTGAAATTTAGCCAGTAGAAATAAAAGGACACTCAGACTACACTGGCCCTGGGCTGTGCTGACACTTTGCTGCAGTTTTATGGTCACAGCACCCCTATGAACAAGGTACAAAAAGTTTCTCCAATATTCCCCAGAACATAAAGCTCATCATGCCAATTTGAAAATAAAAATACTGTAGCATTTTAATTGAAAGGAATAAAAAATTTATGCTAGCCACTCTCCACCTTTATTTTTTTTCCAACAACAATCTGTCAAGGAAACCTTAACTAAGAGATGACCTCTTACATCCCATCTCTAACTAGAAGACTATGGGCTCAAACTTTTTCTTAAAAATTTCTTTGAAGAAGGGTCTAAAGTTTTCAAGTAAGAAGATAAGTTTAAAGGGCTTTGAACAACAAATGACCACATCCCATGAAAAATAGAGGGGAAAATTACCAAAGTGGCTCTTTTGTATATAAAGGTCAGTGCTTCTGATATTTGCTGACCAAAAGACACTGTTTTACCCAAACAAATCCAGAAATTAATGGGGATTTCAAGGGGAAGGAATGTGTCTGCTCTGTGCAGTGAGCAGGGATCTTTACTACTCACTTTACTTAGTCCATCTTTCTTTCAGCAGCTACTGAATTAGCGTACACTGGTCCACGGAGAGCTCTGGAAGATGTACACGCCTCAGATATGGAAGGAATGCGGTGGTGCTGCCCACAAAGCCACAGCAACCAGCTGCAGAGCAAGCCCAGACCAAGATTGCTACCTTTTTATCCTCAAAGACAAATTTAAAAAGAGACCAAAAATGGCCAAGAGCTCATTCCTGACATCCTACAAAGTTCCCTCTCTCACAACACACAGCTCCTGGCAGCCACAATTTGGATGCCAGTTTGGGACACCCCCACATTTCGGTGTTTCCCTTGCTGCACCTGTGTTTCCATCCCAGTGTCTGTGATATGGGAGCTCTGTGCTGTTTAAACAGAGACAAAAAGTGGGGAAGAAAAATTAGTCTGGCAAGTTTTCAGCTGCTTTATGATTCAAACTCTTTTGTCTCCTGCAGCACAATGTTATCGACCCGATCTCTTTGCCCACGGAGCAGAGAGCATTTGGATCACACTGCTCACGTCTGCTTGCTAATCGCTCTCTGCTCTAATTTCCCTGATTATTTGGAGCCCTCGTACTCTAAATTCAACACATTCAAACTCAACTTGGCATAAATTGATTACTTCTGTATCACTCCCAGGACAACTGCTGGCAGCCAGGCAAATATCCCTTGTTTATCAAATGCCTCCAAAACCCTGAAGAGAGAGTGGCTGGAGGTGCTTCTACGTGGCTACAAACAATAAGGGGTATTTTCCTACACGGTTACAAAGAGCAGAAGCTGGAAATTATGTGTGTGCATGGTCAGACCCCTGCCCCCAGCTTCACAACTCTGCCTTCGTTCACACATGACCTAACCCTGCAAGCTTTCAGGATGAGACTTTCAATCCTGATCCACCTGGAGTCAAGTTCAACCTCAGCAGATTCCTTCTGGGATAAATCTGGCCATGCCCCTCTCCTCCAGCAGCAATGCTGGCAGCCTGCAAAGGCAGCTGAGATTCCCCACAGCAGCGGGACCAGGCAATCGCCCAGCGCTTTTTGCCATCCTGTGCAGAGGGAGACTCTTTAATTCCCTTTCCAGCTCAGCACCAAAGGAGGACAGGATTCTTTTGCTTTAGATCTGCAGAAAACTGCTTTGCAAGCTGCAGAAGTTAAACTTCCATGGTATTTTGAACCTCCCTATCATTTCTTAATACCTCTCATAAAAGTTACAGGTAGCGGTTGTAACTTTATATCTGCAAATGCAACATTGTTGAAGAAACCTGTGACCCTATTGACTTTTGTGTTTTCGTTTTTCCTCTGGAAGATTATCATACTTGTCCCAAAATGAAAACAACTGCCAAGCAATTACATTTCCAACTTACATACTCCTTGGTAGACACTTTCAAAAGAGGAAGCTGGTGTTTTTACTCCTAAAGTCACACATAACCATTTAATCAGAAGCATCCAAATCACTTCGAATGAATAAATATCACTGAAGTTGTTCTCCAGGAGTTCTGTGTTTGAACAGGTGAGCTCCCAGAGCAGCTGAGTACTGACAGTGCTGGAAACTCTGGGCTTTGACACAGGATGAATAATGGACCTGGGAAGCTCCTGTGAGTGATCCATCTATTAGTGCCACCTGATATATGAAGTACTTTTCATATTAGAAACCCCTGCATTTTAACTACACTGCGACTACACCGCACACCGTAATAACCACCAGCTCAACTCCAGCTCCACAGTGAGCAGTTATCACACCTTTCCCACACTCAAACAGGAGGGAATTGCAGTTACATCACCCTTATCTCAACAGGACTTTCTTTGAGTAATTGATGACATTGATTAAAGCACGGCCATGCCACCTGAATGAGGCATTTCGGGGACAGATGAAGACTAAGGAGCGTGTCACAAACCTGTGCCATAGAGTCATGGAAATATAAACCACAGGGCACTCCAGAAATGCTTACAAACCACCACAGAGTACTCAACATTTTCATATCAATGGGGCTGATGCAGAAAGCACCAGACTTGCTAAGAATTCCAGATGTAACATAAAATTTTGATAATTTCTCCAATAATTAACAGGACCATTTCCTACATACATTATGGTTCTTTGGTTTTTTTTTTTCCTTAAGGAAGTTCCATGCAAATGAGATAAATAATTTTTACATACTTTTCCCCCTCATCAGTTTCAATAAATGATATTGATTAGTTTAATTTCGTTAATAAATGAAATGAAACTATTTATGAATAGTGACTGTCAGTCAAAGTCACCTGGGCTTAGCAGTCTTCGTCCTCATGTCTCCCTAAGCCCTTGGCACAACCACACAGCGAGCCCACAGGCACTCAGAGTTCCACTGACTCATTACTTGGGCAAAGCTGCATTTGTTCTGTACAGAAATACATCTCCATTTGATTGATACAAGAGCCATTCAATAGCTGGCTAATTTTATTCCCCCTCAGAAGACTAATAAAGAAAAGAGCAAGCCCAATTACAGATAGCAACAATTGAAATATCCATAGGTAAATAATAGATAATTTCAGCAGTACAATAGCCTGCCTGGCTGACCAGGAGGATCTCAGGATACAAGGAAAGAGGTTGGCTTTTTTTGAGAGTAACTGCTACACAGCACTAGGCTATAAATAAAACAAGGAACCAATTGACTGATCTCTGCTCAGAGAATTCAGCTGCCCTCACACAAAAAACTGCCTTTCCCCATCAGGGCACAAAGACCCTTCATGTGGCATATCAGAGTGAACTGCAGGAGGCTGGTGGCATCACTCAGAGGGCAGTGATGGGAACGTGACATCCCTGGGAATTAAGGCAAAGCGCCCCCAGGAAGAGGCACTCAGTGGAGCACCAGATATTCCCCTTCTCCAGACCCCTCGTGCCTTATCCAACCTCCCCCAGCCCCGAGGCATGTCCTACCTAGAAAAGGATTGTAGGCTTTCAAGTCATAATTTATGAGCAGTGTTTCTCTTGGACATGTTGAGATAAATTCCACCCTGTAGTTCTGATTACACCGTATTTCCAGACAGGACACAGAACATAAATACCTTTTGAAGCTGTAAAATTCCTGCTCCCGGTGTTTTACAGTTCATTTTGTTGCGATTGTGGAATCTCTGTAACTACCATGACTACATCTCTCTGATTTTCAAAAACGTTTCAGCCTTTGGAAAACGTCACCCTTAATTTAAGTGCAGTGTCAGAACTGGCTCCTCTTTGGGAAAATGCAGCAGGCACACACATAGTTATCGTCTTCCTTGAATTACCCTCAGAGGAAGTAGAATATGACCCTTTGAGAGAAGCCTTGTGATTGCAGCACCTAGATAATGTTACCTCTCTTCTTCATAAGTGGTGAAAAATCGATGAGCTTGACTAAATTAATTTACTTCAACCTCAGCTCCTGTCAATAGCAAACAAATTATTCGAGCTGGGGCTCTGTTCAGTGAGCTATAGATACAGTCAATAACTCATCAGTAAGTGCTGGCTCCAAAGTGAAGCTTCTTAGGTGTCTAAATCACTGTCTCAAGCTATGCATATTTTGTATGCAATGCAACCCACGTTTGGGTTGGTTTTCCGGCTAGAACATCGACACACCTCCACTCCTGTCATTCCCGTTTTAATGCGGGCTTCTCCCTAAGCACACGCAGGCCACTGCTAGCTGTCCAAAATCCAGGACTGCCTCCGCCCTGGCAAGTACCTTGCCATTGGAATATGAAGTTCTATTCCTGTATTCTCAGCCCAGCTCTCTCACTTGTCCTCCTTACAGCGTGGTGGTAAGAGGTGATTGATTTATGGTGCCTCTAAACCACACTTCTGGAGATGCAAAAAAATAGAGAGAGAGCTTCGAGTCTCCCCCTTCCTCACCGTGTCCTTCAGGTCACGACATCAAAGCAGACAATGCTGTTCCCTCTTTAAGAGAGGGTAATCCAAGTGCCCGCAGCCAGGGGGACAAACGAGGCGTTAAGCAGCAATAGCTCTGGGCTGTAATTCTCCAACAACGCTGAGCCAAGCTGTAGGTAGGTACTTTTACACATCCTCCTCCTGATTTTCTTTCAGCTAATGAAAGAATGCTGGTCTTTGCATGCTTCAGACACACGCCATGCCTTTATCAAAGGCAACAAACACATCTAAGAGTCTCATTGCTACAAAACCCAACTGTGCCAAGCCAGGAAATTTTGGTGCCAGCTTCATGTTGTGACTGAGACACCCCTGGCTGATACAGAAGAAGTGGACTGCAAATCCCCCAGGACCCTGCCTGGCTCTGGGACACAACAACTCAGCCCTGGGCTGGGGGCTGTGCTGCCAGCAGCTCATGGGACAGAAACTCAGATTGCTCTGAGCAGCTTTTGGGAACAACAAACAGTAAAAGGGCAGGGGAAAATTCAAAAGTTTTTCTTGTCCTTCAGCAAACTGGCACAGAGCCATGGAAATCAATGAAACAAAGCTCATTTACACCCTCACAGGCTCAGACCTACTGTTTGCTGAGTAATATTTGCAAGCTTCTAAGATATCGCAAACAACCAAAATTCCTCTCCCTCCCAACAGCTGAGAGATAAACCTCTCCACGCACACATCAATTTACAACACAAATAGCACCTTCCAAGGGGACACATTTACGCTACTGCTCGGCAAAGAACACCAGTGCATGCCATGGATGATCCGCTGCCCGTGCTGGAGGAACCGGAGTTCAATCGCATTGACTTCTGGGCAGTAATGACTTTGTCCAAGGTGTTTAAGGTTAGTCACATGTCTAAGTGCCTTGCTGAACCCAAGAATCCATCATTCGTGTGTCTCGGGCTCTCAGACCACCTGATCTTTCCCTGCAAACAAACCAACCCATGCACAAACCGCCTTGTGCTATTTCCTTCTCATCAAAGTGGTAGAAAAAGAAATGGGTTTGTTGCCATTTAATTATTAATATGAAGGAGCTCTTTTCCCCCAGTTCTCCACCAAGTTTAAAATTTTAGCAATGAGGAATTGCTTTAAAATACTCTGATGTAAGATGCAAGCCTAGTAAGCCAGATGAAACATAGTCATTAAGTTACAGGGTTTAGCGAATTACACAGCTTTTTTTTTGGACTCCTTCTGTTCTAGCTGACAAGGGGGCACAATGGAGGGCAGAGAGAAGAGGAGGAGAAACGGTATCCTTGTGTTTACATCGTTAGAAGAGAATGAAAGGACAGTGGTGGCACAGCCAGACAGGGCAGGGTGAGTTCTGCAGCTGTGGGATGTGGGAATTGCTACCAAAGCACTGAACACTTCTGTTTTCATCCTAACACCAGAACAGAAATTACTGCTTCAACATCAGCCAGATTCAAATGACATTAAATGTCACTGTCAGATGTTATTTTTCCCTCGCCAGAAACAAGTCCAATTAACATAAAAATCAGACATTTAACATGCAGATGAATTAAATAATTAGCTAACTAATGCAAATATCATCTTGACACTATTAACCCTGCAGCAACTAAATCCTGGTTTGTACCACAAATGTCTGACCCACACTGTTCCGCTTCAGTTTGGAACCCTCTGATAATTTCTATGTAGAGGTATTTATCACAAATATCTGGCCTGTTTTCCAAAAACAAACTCTGCCATGATTTGTCTGAAAACCACCTCCTTTTCCTGGGGTCTGTAATCATCACAAAAGCCATGACTATCTCCTGCAGCTCTACAGCCTCATAAATCACAGCTGCAAATTTGTGACCCCACTGGAATCAGAGAATTTGCAAAGAAGAAACCAAGAAATTCAGCTGGAAGTGAAGAAGGAGAGGGAGCTACCAAGAATAAACTCTTCTTGCACTCGAAAAATGGAAATCAGACCTTATTCCAAGAGCAGCTTTCCTCATCCTGCCAAGAGAAGCAGCTTTGTTGCCGAGGCAGGAAGGGTCCCATCCCATTAAAAGCCACTCTGGACACATCTGTAATTGGGAGTGTTCAAGCCTTGTTTGCCGTGAACAAACCCCAGTAGATATTGGCCCCAGAAATTGCTGCCATTTGATAGGTCTGTGTTTAGGCTCCTGCTGCTGGCAGTCTCTCTCCTAAATAATTAAAGATGAAGAATGGTTTCTCTGTTGGCAACTCCTCTAAAAAATGGGATATTTGGAAGTGTAGCCCTTGAAAGCATGCTGGCCTTATTACTGGAGAAAAGATGACATTGGGCAGAGTCTGAAGCACTGTAAAATGCTCATCCTTGCTCTAATTTCCTTAAAAGGATGCCATCTAAGAATTTTCAAAGTTACTTGGGGGCTGCAAGATGATCGAAATGGAACTTTTGTTTAATGAAACACAAATATGGCCATAGAAATTAGGACAGGAAGTAATTTCTTAGAAATTAAACAGATCTCTCAGGGTTCTGGTTTTGTTTGGTTTTATCCTGAAGTGGAAAACCTGAATGCTGTGCACTAAAGAGCATCTCCATTTCGGTAGAATCCTGCCTGGATACCTGTGCCAGTAATTATCACTGTCAGGCAGGATAAAGTGCTGTATTGGATTTGTCTGCATTTGCTGTTCTCGTTGAGGCCATTTTAGCTGAAAATTCTCACACAAGCCCAATTAGTTGGAAATATTTAGGCAAGAGGGAAGCAGCTGCTGCCAATGGGAAAGCTCACTGAGTATAAGATGCTTCCAAACCTTGCCTCAGCTTCCCTACAAAAATCAACTTGATATTTTCCCCTTACTTCTCTTACACAAATCCTGGGGATCAGGGCAGGGAGCGAAAATGGGAGAAAACTCGGACTGGATTTTTCCTGGAAATCAGAACGGAAGGAAAACCCAGACTGGATCAGTTCCAAGTTCTGCATGGATCATCAACAGAGATCTAGATTGCCATGCCTTTGAAATCGCTATCCAAATTTTGGCTTCGATTTCCATTTCATTTTGCAAAGAGAAGGGAATTTTTTTACCTTTGTGAGCCTGATCTCACTTTCACTAATGCCAGCAGAAAGAAATTAATTTCCACAGGAGCAGCCTCTCAATTTTCACTGATAATGTCATCGCACATCCCGAAGTCTTTCACGCACTGCAAGAGCAGAGCTGCAGGTATTTCCCACTGAAGCCAATGGAAACCTTGTCCCTTTTGTTTCAATGGATTTGCCAAGCCCAGATTGCCCCATTAGCTTTGTAAGATGCGAGGACCAGGAGATTTAAGAAAACCTTAAGATCAACAATGTGTTTAATGGAAGCCAATACAATCCACCCACCCTTGATGTTGTTGTCGCCCTTCTCTTCTGCAAAGGGCCTTGATACCAAGTCTACACATTCCCAAAAATCCCACAAGAAGACACTTCCATTACAGATGAACAACACGCTTCCATTACCCTCCTCATCTGCTGCATTTCCCATTTTATAAAGCCACAGGATTGTTATGAGGATCCATGCTCAGATTTTTAGCAGCTCCAGATGCAAAGGGGGGGTTTATGACTTTTGGGAGTTGACCTGTAAAATCCCAACCTGCTGATGGCCTTTTATAACATCCCACCCCTCCCCTCAAGCTTTAGGATGAAAGACACCCCTTCATCCACAATGTCCTTCCAAGATCAGTGATGGAAATCAGCTCTTTG
Organism: Callaeas wilsoni; assembly: GCA_013398955.1. Lineage (NCBI taxonomy): Eukaryota > Metazoa > Chordata > Aves > Passeriformes > Callaeidae > Callaeas > Callaeas wilsoni. The sequence continues at coordinate 159,465 of VWPU01015075.1, forward strand.
CTGTCTCAGAGACACACAAGGCCAAGTTCTCCTGCTAAAAAAAGCATCTCCATGGAAACAAGTAGCTGCTCTACCCCTCTGGCCTAAGGCAAGCAGGACTAGGGAAAATTACAGTAGTTCTGCTGTTCCTCAATTAAGAATAAAATCAGCCATGGCTTCACAATATTATTACTCCACGCCACAGACAGAAATTTCGTCTCTGCTTTTGAGGAACAGGCTGTGGAGACTGTGGAGACGGCAACACTCTCACAGCCCCCCTATAAATTTTGGAATTTTGTTTTTTTTTTTTTTTTTTTTTTTTCTCCTAATGGTTGCCAGGATGAGCTCATCTACTCCAGCCAGACTTCATGTTTGTTCCTGATGGTTCTGGCAGCTCAATGGCAGGCAAGGCCGAATATTAAACACGATTAGCTACTCCACACAAAAATTAATCCCAGCTATCTTCCATTTAGTGGAAGCCCCTTGCAATTAAAAAGCACTTCTGAATGAAGTGACTTGCAGCCAGGAATAAAAATTTCCCTGATTGCTGTTATCGAGGGACACATACTCATTCCAATCCAGAGCTCTGTGGACAGAATGTGAACAGCAGGAACGCAAAACCAAGTCACAAAGCAGATCAAAGGAATTTTTACCACCACCACAAAAAAAACCCCAAACAAACAAAAAACCCAAACCCAACCAACACCAACCCAAACCTGGTATTTCATTTTAGAGCAAATGTTTGGAAAACAAAACCAAAAGTCAAATGCCATTTGCTTAGGGGCAGGCAGGTCCCTGCTAGGCAAGCACAGTCTCTTTCACTCCATGGAAAACTGCATTCAACTTTTTCCATGGAAAATTGCATTCAATTTTTCTGTGATTTAAGGAACATTTGAAGATATTTCTAACTAGAGAAAACCAACCAACCAGACCTCAAAAGCTTCAGGTTTCCACCTAAACAGATCCTGGCATTGCATTGACAAAGTTTCTCCAGAAGAGCTGAAGGTTTGAGGGGTTTTCTTTTTTCAAGCCTCCCTGCAACCCACCTGAAACCCGTATTTTTGGCCATAAACCACACTCCACTCAAGCACAGATTTATCTCTACCAGCATCTGATAATATCTGGGGGCTAAATTATGGCTTGACTTTGTTCAGGCATCTGAGCTGAAGTTGTGGTGAGCTCGTGGCATGATGTGTTTCTGTATCATTTCCCGTACATGGCTGATTGATCCCCCCCATGCTCACATTCATTAACTTCAGCTGAATGATTTTTATGAAGAATACTTGTATGCTGCTCAGTTTGTTTAGAGGAAAACAGCCACTCTTGAAAACATTTTTAATCAATTCATTTTTTCAGAGGCATTGTGATAGCTGCTGTTAAAAACCAAAAATAAAGCTCCTGCTCTCTGTGGAAAGGCAGAAGGGGAGAGAGATCATTTACAATGAGATTTTGTAAGGAAAAAAGGCAATTAAAACTGGAAATAGAAGGTTAAAAGAATTAGATAGCTCAGCTGCATATTTGATCAGAAGACATAATTTTTGTTTGTTTAACGTCTAAGGCCAGGTATCGCTTTGCAGACATCAGTAGAGCCCTGATGAAACAAATGCAGCTGAATCAAAGATATCAGCTGATGATAAAATCCATCACGTCTGCCGCACTCTGAGGGAATATTAAAGCAGATAATGAGCAATATAGATCACTGTGATGGTGCTGCTGTAAGCCAACAGCAGAGAGCCTGTCCCTACACATCCCTGAGAGCTGCTCCTGCTGGTGCTAAGCAGAGCAGGCACATCTCCCTGCCTGAGGTTTGTTAGTGTAGGGGGGAAAGGGAAATAAAAACACCCAAGGAAACCCAAACACCAAAGCCACTCTGATGTAGGGTTTAAGTGTGCCAGCCTGTCAGACAGGCCTGACAGGTGATTAAATGTCTTGCTGTTCTGACTGCAGGCACAGGGGAAATGCTTCTCTCTTAGGACCACGATGTGCACGTTGTATTGTGCAGCCCTCAGGGAAACAGCTGAGAGAGGAAGGCATTACTCAGAAGGGAAAGGGCTTATTTGGCTATGAACCTGGATGTGCCAGATGACAGTAAAAGCTGGAAGTAGTACAGGCTCGGGAGAAAATGTGGCATAGTATGGATTATAAAGCATGATACCTAAGTATAACTAATAATAATTGAAATAAATGCAGGATAAAATACTTTAAGCCCTTGAAAAACTCTGTTCTGAGTAACTTCAGAAGGCAAGTGTGTACTTTGTGCTCACACAGTGGCTTTCTTCCCACTCCACACCCACGAGTTGCACGTACAGGGCAGCACAGGCCCTTCCAGCAAAGCTCTAATTGGAGTGAGGGGTCCCCTTCCACCGAGAGAGGGAAAGGCAAATCCTGTGGCCTCAAGCTTGAAGGGGATTCATTACCATGCAAAATGGCTGAGGAAGCAAGCCCGAAAAATGGCTTTCACTCCCAATAGCACCTCATTAGCAGCACAAACTGTCACGATAAAGAATTCAAATGCATTCAAGCCAACCAACCCTCTTTAATGTGCCAGGCATAGTTTCTTATGTTAAATAATATATTTTCTCCCACACAGCAGCAGAACATCTCACCTACTTTCAAGCTTTTATAAAAATCACAGTATTTGAGTAATTTCCATCATATCAAAGAACATTTTTAATATCACCTGGAGGAAAGGGGTCACTCTCATTGCTGGCAGTTTCCACCATCAAAGTGGATATAATTTGATTCTACATAAACCATGCAGTGCAACTCTTCTGAGAATATACATCTCCAAATATGACATAAAACCACTCAGCAGAATCCACAGTAACTCTCCAGCACCATTTTGAAGTGAATTACTTGAAGCCATGTACCAACTGCTACCTCTAAACCCACTAGTTTACACACACTTGTACTTTGAACACAATCCTCAAATCAATACTACTCACCCAAATAATTGTTTTTAAGCTCTTAAACCAGAAATTCCCTCTACTGCAAAGTGTGCTCCCAGCTAAAGATGACAGAGAGGATGTTCCAAGATTGTAGCTGCTCTTACTTATTGAGGAATGAGACAAAAGTAAACACCAGTGGCAAACAAACAGCCCAACATGAAACAGACTGAAATGCAGGAATATGATGTACACCACAGAAAACCATTCTTAGCCCTCATTATGAAATATTTAACTCCTCTGGTTTGGAGATTTCAGGGATCTGACAGGGTGTTTTTATACAATACATGGGAGTCTGTGTTTGTGCTACATGTAATTGGAAAACGTTGGCAGGGTGCGCTCTTGAAACCTGTTGGTTGCAGCCTCAGAGCCCAGTGATGGAAAACCATCCATACCAAGGACTGGCAGTATCGGGTTTACTGTGCAGCGTTACAGGAAGGTCTTTAGAGAGTCCAAGACCGTTCTTATGAACAATGGCACTGTTCTGTGCAAAGCCCAAGACATCTGCTTTGTTTTGGGGACATCTATTAAATCCCAAGGACAGCCCAACTTGCCAGGACTCTCCCATTTATGATGGTACTCGCCCTGCATGCACAATTCCTGCTCCTGGGGTAAGAGATATTGCAGCTTCTGTCAGCAGCACACTGCAGACTAGGAGCTAGGGATCCTTGGGGATCCTAAAATGAATTGTCACACATGGAAAAAACAAAGGCTCCATCAGTCCACTGGAAAAGGCTAATACCTGCTAGAAATCAAACCAGTCAAACAGCTGAAAATCGGAGCTAATGATTCTGTACTTGTCTTTCCCAACTGCCACTGCATTTGGATCAAGCAGCTTTTGCAGCCAGACCACAGAAGCAGATATTCCCTGAAATTCCCACAACAGCTGGCTTCAGCAGCTTTGATGCAAGAATTTCTCTTGTGATTTATTCCTTCCATCTGATAATCATTTCTGAGGGAAAGCAGAACCATTGGCCTTCCATCAGAGCAAGCCAACACGGCAGCAATGGCTTCAGAAAGAAAGATTATGCAGATCTCTTTTTTGCAAGTCCTCGTCTCGAGTCACCGGTGCGATCGATGCTGAAGGGCCCGGCCTCCTGCATCTCAGCACACACCAAGGGAACTGCAACTCCAGGGAGGAGAAAGGCTAATTCCAAGGATTAGGCCTTTTAATCACTGGTTTGTTCTGGGCTGCAGGTAAAGGGCTTCAGTACAACCCTCTCAGTGGCTGGGCACAAAGCAGCTGCCCACAATTAACACAATTACAGCATCAAGCTGGTTAAGATTTGACTAACCTGGGAAGGGATGTTAGCCAAGGTCATTAGTTTGGATTTTAAATGAGAAAGAAAGGGAAAAGTACCAATGAGGATAATAGCCCAGAATTAATTTGAGAGGAAGAGCCTGGAGATGGCCAAACTTCAGCTGCCAGATATAACTAAATCAGAGCACCATCACCACCAGCTAAAAGCAGCAATTTTGTCCTCCCTTCACACAGGCATATTCCCAGAGGCTCTGTAACTGCTCAGGTGGGTGCTCAAACCCAAGCCCCCTGCAGAGCTGCATTTTACATTGTGTGAAGCAATTCAAGCCCTCCAGGCTGGAGTGGGGGCAGCAGTGGAAATCAGGGTGAGCTGAGAACCCATTTTCCCTTTGGGAGATGTTGGGCTTCACTTCCACCAAAGTCAGGAGTATGGAAGCAAAGCCTCTTGTACACCTTAAATCCCTTGCACAAGAAATGGGCACAACCAGAGCAGATTGTGACCCAGCACAAATTCAAGGACTTCATTAACTCAGTCCCAGAAAGACACTACTCTTAACTGCACAAAAAGTTCTTTTTTTTGGGGAGGGGGGGAAAAAATGTCTATATTAGCATCTCCAAAGTCACAAATAATGTCTCATCTTTCTAAGTATATAATTGATGCCTGGGATTTATTGTAAAAAGTAAAGGCTACTATTATAATGACTTCAGTAAAAGTCATGAAATACTGTGGAAATGAAAAACTGCAGAGTCCTCTGGCACATTTGACTCGGGAATGGGCAATATATTTGCAAGTAAAATCAGTTTAAGGTATTATATAATTGGATGAATAATCAAAAAATGCTCATTAAAGCATCAAAGGATGCTGATATAGCAAAATGCTCTCCTCTGACCTTCAGTGCTTTGCATTGTCCATTTTGACTGTTTCTTGCCTCCTGCCAAACAGAATAAATCCAGACTTTGGAATTACTCTTCAGCAACCCCCACTTTCAGCCATTTCCACCATCCGTTAAAAATATTCTTTTATCCCTCTAAGAGGTGCCCGTGCAGTGGTGGGTCCTTGTGAGCTCACCCTGGTTCACTGCTGTAGGAGGTCATCAAGCTAAAAGTGAAACTATTGTCTCAGCCTACTAGTAGTCAATAGTTAGATACGGGGCAATTAATCTTAGAAGGCTGTTGTTCCAAATTTTTTTATTCCCAAAATATCATGAGACTACCACAGAAAGCTGATCTCCAAGGAACTGAATCTCAGTGGTCAGAGTTAAATGCGTCTCTCAGACAAGATTCTGTGAGACGACAACCTAAGGAAGCACATGTAACAGCTACTATTCTGTTAGTCATAACTTCAATCAGCAGGCCTCAAACACCATTAGCTGTGATGGCTTTGGGATTTTGGGATTTTTTTTAATGAAATACAGTCTTAATGGAATACTGCGAGGTGTATTTGTAATTATGTATCAGCTTGGCATTTGGCTTTTCCTCCAGGGAATATGAAAAGACCATAGATGTGAAGAAAAATGACAAAAAGGAAGCTCTACAATAACTCTCAACAGAAAGGAAAGGATAGGAAAAACCAGAACCACACATCTTAAGCTACCAAAAGCTACTAGGAGTATATTTAAACACCTTTGGTTTTTTTGTAGTTTATTTTTTAAAACAGAAGTAGCTCAGAGTCACAAGTTCTGTAGCATAGGAGGAGGTTCAAGTGTTAATGATGAATAATACTGTGGTAAGAGATTGTTTTTTAATAAAGAACCCCCAATTTATTATTAGAAAAACCTGTTTTATAGGTTTAAAAACTCATAAGGCACCTAGCAATGTACCTACCAATTTCTTTTTGTAGGAAATTATTTTTGGTAAGTGTCTTAAAATGGGCTTTTAATACAAAACCACATTAGCACAGTTTCTATACCAAAGCTTTAGCTGCTCCAACTTGGATCCCCACAAACCATTAAACACATGTTCTATTCATTAAAAAAGCTGCACAGAAGCTATTATTAATTTTCTGACTAGTGAAATGTTTTTCATATTAAAAATGAATGCAAACAGAAACCAGTAATGGTCCATTTCATAAGCAAGACATACAGAGGAAGAAAATATTAACAAGCTCTTGCATATTTTTCCCTGCTATCTACATTTAAATTTGATAAGTGTTTTAGGAATATTTAATACACATAGCAAAAACGCCATTTAGACAATTCAAACCTTTCCTCTAGGGACGCATCCCCACCATCACTCCCAGCTGAGCTTGTTACCTGCAGCTGCCACCACCAGGTACTTTTGCAAAGCAGAAGATACAAGCCATAGGTACATGCAAATGGTTCATTTTTAATTTTTTATAGCAAGATAAGCCCCTGCAAATTGTGTTTATGGTTACTATGCCGGAAAAAACCCTTCAGATGAGACCCAAGAACAGTAAGAACATCTTTTTTCAGCCACAGTGTTTCCACCCTCACTCAATTAGACAACAGAGACCTTTTCTCCCTCACGTAGCAAACACCTCTTCCCCTCAGTCCTCCATTACCAACACTCGGGAAAAAAAACCCAAAAATGCACAAACAAACAGTTCCCCCTTACACAAGGACCATCTTTTTCAGGAGTATTGCACGAGAAAGCAATATTATCCACCACATTGTTCCAAATTTTAAAATTTTAACAAACCAAACCTGATAGCAGAAAACAACCAAACAATCCAAACACAAAATCCCCACCAAACCTCAGCACTTTCAAGTACCCAGAATATAAAACGAAACCTCATAAACTTCACAAAGCATGAACATACACAGCCCTCAAATCCACAAAACCCACAATGTTCTCCTGTCCAAACAACAGCTCCCTCTTCCCACCCAAACCTGGTCCCCACACGAAGCTGCCTCAGCCCTCAGGGCCCTTACCTGGCTCCCGCCCTCACAGAGAAGCAGCCGCCGCCATCAGCCACGAGGGATTCAGGGACAGGAATATCCAACAGCTATGTTCAGGGACAGGAATATCCCACAGCCACCAGGGACTCAGGGACAGCAATATCCCATAGCCATGTTCAGGGACAGGAATACCCCACAGCCACGAGGGATCCAAGAACAGGAAAGCCCTGCAAAGGGAGCAGGAGAACTGCCCTGCTCGGCTGCCGGACGGGGAGTGCAGCCCGGCCGAGGAGCAGACCCAGGTGCAGGTGGTGACCCCTCAGCGCGCCCGGGCTCCACCACAGCTGAGGGGAGTTACTTGATTGCATGTGCTGCAATCAGCAGCATTTCATTCACCTGTTCCTACTCTGCAGTTTAGTAAAGTCTTTGCACCACCTCCATAAACTGTGTTTAATCCAGAGTATGTAATTTGTTTCCTATGCCGCTGTCATCAGCCACGAGGGATTCAGGGACAGGAATATCTCACAGCCACCAGGGATTGAGGGGCAGGAATACCCCACAGCCACGAGGGATTCAGGGACAGGAATATTCCACAGCCACCAAGGATTCAGGGACAGGAATACCCCACAGCCACGAGGGATTCAGGGGCAGGANCCAGGGATCCAGGCGCAGGAATACCCCACAGCCACCAGGGATCCAGGGGCAGGAATACCCCACAGCCACGAGGGATCCAGGGGCAGGAATACCCCACAGCCCTCAGGGATTCAGGGACAGGAACACCCTGCAAAGGGAGCAGAACTGTCCTGCTCGGCTGCGGGACGGGGAATGCAGCCTGAGGGAGCGGACCCAGGTGCAGGCGGTGACCCCTCAGCGCTCCCGGGCTCCACCACAGCTGAGGGGAGTTACTTGATTGCATGTGCTGCAATCAGCAGCATTTCATTCACCTGTTCCTACTCTGCAGTTTAGTAAAGTCTTTGCACCACCTCCATAAACTGTGTTTAATCCAGAGTATGTAATTTGTTTCCTATGCCAAAGAAGGAGATAATACTCTGTTTTCTATAGTATGATTCTTGTACCAAATGTCAGAGGAGTTGCTTGCTTTGCTCGCAGTTTCCACTTTGACTGAAATTAGCTCTACCAACCTACCCAGTGCTGCATCCCTTTGACACAACAGAGGTTTTTCAAGCGTTCCTCGTCTTTCACATCAGTCCAGACAAAAGATTTACTGAGTTCAGCAAATGCAGGACAAACCCCCTTGTCTGTAGCTGAACCAGAGGCTGATGGAGGGACCTGTGAAATCAGTGAGTCCTGAAAGAGGACATGCCCCAAAGGCCCCTCTGTCCTTTTGGCCATACACTCAGGGCTGATCAGACATTTAAATACTCCTGCAATGAATCAAAGGAAGCGACTGCCCATGGCTGAGAACTGTAATCATGTAAACTGACAGAAATGATCCAACAGAAATGGGGAAAAGATCAATGAACTGCTGTGAGGGTTTTTTTCTCTTTGTACATTTATCCCAGTTGGACTGGGCAGGACTGTGGCCACACGAGACAACTAAGTGTAGGTTTATTAAATTCACATGTGCTATGAATTAGCCAGGTGTATGTATGCGTGAGGGCTGTGTTCACTGCACTTTATTTTATTTCTAGCAGAAAGCCCCACAAAATAAAGTCTCCAGGCTCTGGTGGTTTCTCTTGTTGCAAACCCATTGTCTGCACGGTTGTTTCCCTTTCATCCTTCAATACAGCAGGCTGCTTCAGTGTACAGGTAATATTTCGCATCCTTACTTTGAAAATGCTTCACTGACCAGTCCTTAGACCTTGATCTACTCTCCTTAAGTCAGTGAGAGTGTTTTCAGTCCTTCAGTAGGGCTCAGAAGAATAAAGCTTCACTTTGAAGTCTTTACTGAGCCACCTTGGACTGGTTTTCTCTGCCCTCACTCATGTGGAGTCTTGTGGTTGCCGCATTCTCAGTGATTTAGGGGAAAACTCACGTGAAAAAATTGCTCAGTGAAAGCAAAAATGGTAGAGGGTTCTGGAAATGTGATGTCAAGTGTCATTACTGAAGGCTGTAGCATTTCAAACTCTGTCTTGGGGAAAAGTCCACTCAGTGCCTTATCCATAAAGAGGGATGGTATAGGGAATAGGAGAAGCTTCCGTGCAAAGGTTTGGAAATATGTATTGCCACAGAACAAAAGGAAAATGAAAAATAGGCCTTAAAAGCCAAATGAGTTTAAAAAATCATTTTCCTGGGCCAGAATTTACTAGGAACAGATCTTTTCAGACCTAAGCAGTACTAAGAAAGTAAATGCTTCTCTGAAGCCAGGTTTCAGCTAAAAAAAGGTGTTCCTTTATTTCTCCTTCTCACATAAGCTCCAGCTCCTTTCTGTTGGTTCTGCCCCTTTCTTCCTACACTAAAATATTTTAAAAAAAGGAGTGGAGCTGGCTAAGTTTGATAGCTGGGCTCAATTCTTGTAAAGCGGGTTTTTTTATCAGAATGGCATCCACAAATTGAGAAAACAAACTAGAAAGCTAACAACAACAACAACAACCACCACCACCTTTGTGGTTTTATCTGACAGATTGAAAGAGGCGTGAAAATAGCCTGTCTCTCTAATATCCCTTTCCTGTGTCAACTCACGTGGAAAAAAAAAAAAATCCTTACACTACGTAAAGCTTATGGAATGTATTCTGAATTCATGTCCCTATATTTAAAACAGATTTCCTTCTCATGTTGCGCTGAAGTGATGTCAAACATGGTTTTGACTTGAACATATTAAAGAGCTGGTGGCAGTTTCAGTGCTTGCTCTGCCAAACTGGATTTACCTGGAATCAGAAAGTCCTGATGGTACAGTCTGAGAAAATCACTTTTGTAGCCCTGATGGTTACGGGCTGGAAAATACACTCAAATAATAATAATAATAGTAATAATAACGACAACAACAAAAACAACAACAAGAACAATAACAACAACAGAATGAAAAGAACTTATTCCTTACCTAAAAGCCTAGGATCACTTTCTGCAAGGTAATCAAGGCTGAGCTGGAGAATTCTGCTCCAACTTCCATCATTATTGACTGTGTGGGATGTGTCACTTCTCCAAACATCTGTCTTTTACATAAGCACACTTTGTGTAACTTATGTAAGCTATCAATCACTGTGTTGTTTCTTGTTAACAGAGACCAATTTTTGTCAATACGCTGCTAATCAATATGTTACAGGAGTTGACTGCAGCTGCAACAATCCCAAACATTTATTAATTCCACCCAAAGAAATGCTGAGTATAAAAGCTGTAATCTCATCCAAAACACCCACAGGCTTCTAGATTTAATCCAGTTTAATTCTGCATGCACGGGCTTTACCACAGAACTAAGGATTTATACACTGCCTACTTGCTTTGAATGAATTACCAGCAAAAGTCCAATTCTGCTCAGAAAGTCAATGAAATTCACAGCCATGAAACTGAGGTGGTGTTTTTAAAGACTCAAAGTATTGCATTTGTTTATCAGGCTTTATTGACAGGAACTCTGCACTCCAGCCCAGGGCTGAGATAATTGGTAAGGGTCTATGACAGGATGTTAATTCACTTCAGCAGAGGAGAGGGATCTATGAGGGACCCTCATTTTACAAATGCAACTACATGATACACATCAGCAGAATTCCTAAGGGCCACGGCTCTGGAGTGCCAAGGGGCTGGATGCATTCTCCATGCTGCTTCCTCTTAGCTCTTTTGGTATTCTCTAGAGAGCTACTAAAGGGAAAAACTGCATTTCAAACGCTTTACTGGACAACCCCTGAAGTCTCAGACAGGTGTCTGTGAGCATGTCTGAGTGAAAGCCCACCTGCAGAGCTGTAAAGCACCACCTTCTAAAATGAAGGGGATTTTTCTCCATCCTTGAAGCTGTTTAGCATAGACACTGTTTTGAAAGACAGAGAATTCTGTCCCTGAAGAGCTGTTATTCCAGCTGCGAGTTGGAAATCCACCCCTGGAGCAAAACATGGCATCTTAAGTGCAAAGATGCCTGAGTGCCTCCTGTCTTTCAGGGGATTCTCCCAGGCAAGATGTTCATGTGGGATTTAGAGGCTTTGGTGCACAGCTCCTTGAACTTATGAGTACAGCCACAAAAATCACCCAAGACACCGCTTTTTGTGACATCAGAGTGCTACTGTTCACTGCACCAAACCATGGCAGTGCTTTTGGCCTCATAAAAACAGTGCATGGACATAACTCATTTCATAGACTCATTTGGAATAATTAAGGTTGAAAAAGACTCTTTAGGATCATCAAATCCAACCAGTGCTTCCATCCCATGCTGGAATTCACTGTCAGGATTCCTTTATGTTAGCTCCCAATATTACAGTCTGGAGACAGAACTAGTCATTCTAATGCCAGTCATCCACTGACAGAATGAAAATTATCTGCGCTAGGATGTGGGATTCATCCAGAATGCTTTGCCTACCTGCTTGATTAACAACCTTTTACACTGTTAACATGATGAAATATTAGATAGAAAGCAGCAGACTGGAGTTAGCTGATTACCATGTCTCTGGTTGAGAAACATAAGGTGACCTTACAATTTAAAACCTGACAAAATTTTAAAATTTTAAATTCCCAACTGTTACTTAGCTTCCCTTCAATGCTGGCTCTGTCTCCTTCATCTTCCTTGATTAGGCACTGACTGTGATCAGATTGTCTTTCCCTGGGAATGGAGAGAGCATCTGATACATTCTGGCTCTGAACCCCACGGATTTCCCTGCAATACCATTCAATACCGACCATTTCCTGGATATCTCTTTTTCATTGCGGCGTTTTCAACTGTACCTCCTCATAGATGCATGACTTGGTTTATTCATGGAGGAGTCTTTGCCAGGCTGCTGTGTTACCAGCAAGGAAAGGTGGCAAACTCCACTGAGCCCCTGCAGAAAGGCTCGGTGTCCCTATGCCTCAGAGATTTTGTTGGGAGAAATGGTTTGAAACTGAGTTAAGGTAATTGGGCTGAGCATAGGGAAGGGGTGAAAGGGCTCCTCGCGTATGAGGCTCACCTCTGATTTTAATGCAAACCACCAGAACTGTACCACCACTTAAAAAATGTAACCTGTGTTTGGAATGATAAAAAGCCATTTAAAAGAGGCTGGGTAGACTGAACGGGAAGAAATAGATTAATAGATCTCCATGTGAGCATAATTGATTTTGGGCATGTACTCCACAAACCCTTCACCAATGATTTATCTTCATTTGGGGGGTATAACACTGAGTTCAATCAGGTCCCTCAGAGAGACATCCATCAAATGCATCATCAGCAAAAAGAAGTACTGCCTTCTCTTTCTATCTTTCCTTTTGCTTTCATGTGACTTAAACAAAACAGGAGATCATTTTTCTTCCAAAAATAAATAAATCACTGCTAGTTATTGAAGTAATTCTGGGACGAGTAACCCACCATCATATATAACAATTGAATTTTCCCTGAACCATGAGTTTTCCCTTTCTCTGGGTGGCAGCACAGCAGCCAAGAAAGTTTGGAAAGACATGAGGCAAAGGCTGCAGTAAGAGGTTTCAAGAGGGTTTGGAAAAGGGGAGGATAAAAAAGAACTAGAGGGGAATCATCAGGAAGCTGCGGCCAAGATTAAAATTACCTTAAACATTTGAATATGACAAAAGAGGATGGAATAAAAACATAACAGTCAGGCATGAAATGCAAAAAGTAAATGTCATGCTATGTCCCAATCACTGCCTTTTTGATTTATCTACTTTTTCTGCACTTACTTAATTGTAAATTCTGAGGAAGAGCAATACAATTCTTTGAAATCACATTTTAGAAATGCATGGACAGCATTTGTTTCTGGGTATGTAAGCTCATTGAAATGGGCACCTCATTTATCATATTCCACCCATTATTTTCTTGTGACATTAAAATAACACTGAACTCCATCAGGGCAGAAAGCAAATGGCAATTTTGGGAATATTTCCCCCACTACTTCCCTTGCTTTTCATAATTTCTGGCTACTCAGGCCAGGTGGGTGCAGGGGACACATGTGATAAACACAGAGTTCAGGCATTTGCAGTTCTGTACCTTCTTCCTGATGATAATTCACGGACACACGGAAAAGCTGAGCTAGGAAGGCATCTTTGGTGATCCTGCAGTCCAAGCACCTCTCAGAGCACAGTCAGAACAGGTTACTTAGGATTGTGTCCAGCTGGGCATAAAAAAAGCCCAGCAACCAAAAAAACCTCCAACACACAACAATTGGAATTCCCTGAAAATCAATTTATATCCACTGCCTCTTGCCCTGACAAGATTATGCATTCGAAGCAACACAGTGCAGCAAACAAAAAAATCATTTCACTTTTCCTCTCAAGTTCAGAAACCCAGAGCTGCAGATAGAACTGTCGGTGAGCTCTGAAGTCACACTGCCAGTCCCTACGCTCAATCTACAAAAATAATGAAATGTGATTAGTTACAATGAAATGCAATCCCCAGGTAATTGAGACAGATTCAGATTGAATTCATCTTTGCAAAGGAGTTGGAAAACTTGATGGTGAAAAAGGTAATTTTTCTTTCATAAGACAGCTCCCAGCATGAGAAAGTATTTTTTTTCCCCTATAAAAAAATGACCTAAGCTGAAAAGAAATATCCCTCAACAATGGGAAACCTGATCCTGCATGAAAATGTAAGCAGTATAGGAATTAAATCAGTAAAGTATCTTCAACTTCTGGAGGACTAAAAATTGGGAATCCTGTGGTATTCTCCTGAAAGCTTAACAGCACTAGTGCAGGGCAAGGTTTTGCTGAAGTTCTGTTAAAGCACCCTAGACAAAATAACGGGGTTTAGGCAACTGTTCCTGTGTTATCTCTTAGATCTCCGAGGGTAAAGTGCTTCTGGCTCCAATGTGTGTGGAATAACAAAGGGAACAAAGTGTCTGTGAGTGGTACCGAGCACAGGGAAGCAGCTTCGGAGGGGAATTCCTCCTCCAGCCGCTGGCTGTGTTTGTTTCTGGTTCTGGGGCAGATCTCTTGGCAGCTGATGTCAGTACTCCACTTCCCTGGCTGTTCCATACACAAGACATGGATTTTGGGGCCACTGGGGCACTGCTCCCCTACACATCTGGGGGACCTAAAAGCAAAGGCCTGTTTAATCACTAAAATGAATTATTTTGCAGAAAAGCAGAAATCAATCTGACTTTTAAACCAGAAATACTCCCATTTGTGATCATCCAAGGAGTTTGTGGCAGAAACCATGTCCTATGACATCGATGGCCAAACGTTTTGCTCTGAGATTATCCATGGAGAATAATTGCATTCAACCTTTAGTCTGCAATTTTTGACGGACCAATACATTTCAAATTGACAATTTCAAAAGGCCAAACACCACTGTCAAAACCTGCAAATAATTAAACTTAAAAACAATACAAATCAACTATTTCTCCAAGGCAGTTGCCATGAACTGATCACTGAACTGTCTTCTGTGTGTGCAGGGACCTCAGCTACACGATGCCCCGTTAGTACTCTACAAAGAAGTAAGAAAATGTAGTTTTATTCACTATACAAAATATTCTATTAAAAATTATGGTCCTTGCCTTCTATTTTATGAATATTTAAAATCTGTAAGTGCATTTTTTATGTCTTCCATCACTGAATACCACAATTCCCTTTGTGTTCAATGTGCTGATTTATTCCCGCTGACACCAATAACAGGTAATAGAAAAGACCCCACAGCGTTATTAATTACCACGGGTGTTAATTAGATGTTACACATGGGAACAAGACAGATGGCAAGACAAACAGGAGTCAGACAGACAGGTATGGCTGAGTACCTCACACTGTCCTGGAAAGATGGATGATGCCTCTCTAGGCGTGTGAGCTGATAGGGAATGACCTTCGTTGATGGAGAAGACACACGGTGGTAAGAAATATTAATGATGAGACAAGTACCAGAAACTTCAGGTACAGGAGAGATGTAAAACCAAAGGAACAAGCAAATATTTCCTCAGCTCAACTGCGCCCAGTCATTGAAATAAATGGAACATCCCAGCTGAGGAGGGGAATGGCATCTGCAGTGAGTGACAATGATCCCGTGCTGAAGGATGGCTGGTGGCTCCCCACAGCCGCCGCTCGCTTTGCTTAATCGTCTCCTGGCAGGAAGAGTGATAACATGCCAAAGGTTTCTCATCCTTCTTTTTTCTCCCCTCTAATTGCTATTTTACTTTTCAAATAACTGACAGAGCTTAGTTATGCATTTTGTATTAGTCCAGAAGAGCTGTGGGAATGGGGAACACAACCCAAGCCCTTCCATCCCAGCTGCTGTAGGATCAAATGACAGACTCCGTGCTCCTCCCTCCTGACCATCTCATTACCCATTACCCCAGTCCCTGCCACTGAAAAGAGACAAGAATGGGCAAAGCAAATCTTTCCCTTGAACCCCTTGCAGCAAAATACATCTCCTAAACCCAGAGTTTTTAAATGTCATATTGACACAATATGGTAGATGAAATTCAAGTGGAGGGGTTGCCCCTTTCTGACAGGAAGGGATGTGTAGTAATGGTACTCAGGGGCTGTCCAAGAGATCAGAACAAAGTGATCCCCAGTTTGTTTCCACAGGTGCCCTGTCCCCTATTCATGCCCTTTCCCACCCCAAATAAGCAGCATCAAGCCCACTGGGTTTGGTAATGGTGTTTACAAGAAACAAGAGTGCCTAGCTTTCTGAGCCTCTCCTCATCTACTGCCTGAACCGCCACGTGCAATCCCGCATTTAAAATGGATACAAACGGGTTGTGTCAGGCAGCAGAGAGCTCTGCAAGCTGCAAGAGCTCGTGATTTATTGGTTTTGTCCAGTAATCCACTGAGGGGAAAGCCCAGGGATAGCCCAGGCATACTGGGCCCCAGCCTCAGCTCCCAGTGCTGCTCTGCGCCCACCCAAGGGGCTGGGACAGGCTTTGGTGTGACAGCAGTTTTAGGGTTCCTGTTCTGGGACAAACAAATCTTGTGCTGGACTCTGTCACCTCCCAGCTAAAGGTGACGAGAGCCAGTCTCTGTCTGTCTGTCCCTCTGTGCTATGTGACAGTTGATGGAACTTACAACAAATGCCAATTCCTGCCCAGCTGGAGATGACAGCCAGCAGATCCTCACCCCAGGGGGTTCTCTCATCCCTTTTCAGCAGACAGACAAAAGTGATCACAGCTTTTCCTTCACCCCAGGGGTTATTTTGCCAAGCACATCTTTATGCCAAGTCTGGCACGTTGCTTCTGTGATTGTTTGGATAAAGCAGCATCTATTTGATAGAAACCCAAAGCAGAACCAGCCTCCCGCTTAGGGCACCGTTCACCCACATCTTTATCCTTACAAACATCGAGACTTGGCAGGGCTGACACCTAATTAAACAGCCAAAATTGGCAGTTATCAGTAAATAAATGTGATTGTTCTCCAGAAACTTTCTCCATATCCTAAAAAAGATCAGGTTTTCCATGTTACATCCAATGATTTGCTCTCAAGGTTTTCTGTGCAATTGATTTCCACTGGGCCAGAAAGCAGCTAATCAGCTGAAGGCTCTGTGGTGGGCAACTTGACAGACAGTTAATAGCTTTAAAAATATTTTTTCTATGACCTGCCAAAGCTATTTAGGTTTTCTTCAAGGTTTGTAATACAGCTCTATGCACCGATTTATTTAAATTATTTTCCAGTATACCTTGAAAATCATGGAAAATAGAAATAAATGGATAAAGCATGGAGTGCAAGGATATGTTGCTCCAGACTGTCTCCTTGGCTTCATCTTCACATAAGCACAGAAACAATATGAGTCAAATGTAAAGAAATTGGAAAAACATCAGCTTAAGCATAATAAATTACTGTCTTACTGAAAAACATGAAGAACAAACAATACATGTGCAGTTCAGAGAGAAATCTGTATTTTTCATGAATCTTACAGAAAGATGTGATCATTATCAACACCACAGTATTTTAAGATGACTGTTAACACGTAAGGTCTGACAAAAATCTCACATTCATCTCTCTAATTTCATTCTCTGAGTTTTGAGGGAAAACCCCACCTCCCACCCAGCAAGGAAAGCTGAGGAAACTTCAGACGGAAATCTCCAGCTGATATATTACAGCTATAAAACTTAGCACATAAATCGTTGCAGGGACTCTTACACACTTAGTGCAGCAATCCTGGCATCTCTATGACAACAATCCCAACAGATGCTCTCTGAATACTGCTGCTGCTGCACAAGGCACTGACTGTGCTGCTAATGGGAAGACCATTATGCTGATTCCCACACATTATTTTTGGGGTGAGAAATTACTTGTTACAATATTTTACTACGAATATGGAGAGGGGGTTGCACTGAAACATGTAAAATGAGCTTAAATTTGAGCTGGGTACAGAAACAAATGCAGGAGTTCATGGTGATGTCAGTGCTCTCCTGCCTCTTCCTTCTCTCCTGGAAGATCATTAGGAATTGACTGGTTTGGGCCCAGATTAGCTGCAGGAAGCCCAACCTGCAGCTCAGGCTGCATCACGGTCCAAACGAGAATTAGAAAAGAAATCTAGGTCCCCTTTCACTCTGGCTGGGCTGCTCACCAGCTGTATCCCTATTTGCCCGTTTATTTATGATTAGAGATCAGTGGGGAGCTGCTCCAGTTCTGTTTCAGGAGACCGGAAGCAGTCAGAGGTGTCTGTCAGCCCCTTGGTCCCTCTGCCAGGGCAGTGGCCACGTGCACTGCTGAAGACATGGGCAGAGTCCTTTAAATGTCTCAGGCCACAAACCTCTACTTTCTTTCTTTTATTTTTGCTGAAATAGGACTGGATTGAAAGCAGCCTCCCCTGTATGCAGCAATGCCTGTTTCCATGGCACCCAGCGCAGCAGCTGATGGCCTTGTTATAACAAAAACTCTAATAAATTTCCACAAATTGCTGGGAATTGCTTTTTTTCCCCCCTAAACCCAGACAACCCTCCATTCCTGGAACCACCTTCAATATAGTCCAAAACTCTATGGCAAAGTTAAACTCTTCATAGTGACGAGTTTTTAAACAAAAACCAGAATTTAACATGTGTCCCTCAGAGAGAAAGAGAGAAGGAAAAAATCCAAACCCTATCAATTTTTCTTAGCTATCATAGACTTGACAGAGCTCTAAATACGTTTGTCTGATGAATCCTACCTGTGCAGCATCTGTTCACAGCCACTGAAAAGCAACCATGGATGGGCTCAGAGACAGAACATCTTCTGCCTTGAACTGTGCTCCCAAAAAGCCGATAAGCTGCTGTGCTGCCCTGTGAATTTTTGAAAAGAGATTAATGAACATGGGCATTTTACTCTCAAATACACTTTTCATCACTCTGATATTCATTTCTGTAAAACCTCATGAATATGTAGCACTGTCTTTTACTTCTTTTTAGGGTCTTCTGTCCCAGGTTGAGTGATTTTTGGATTTCTTTGGTTTCTAAGGTGTTGATCGTGAGGATCCTTTGATTTTATGTACCATTATAACTGATTGAACATTGAGGAACATTTATGAAACTGGGAAAAGCAGCGGAAGAGAATTGGCTTTTCACAGCTTCAAAGGTAACTGAAACAAATCCGTACATTATCCCTCATGCTTTGTTAATTATCCTGGTGACAGCCTAGAAGGAAAATCAGATCTCAAAACTGAGGAGAAAACCAAAAGCAGTATTCAAATGACTGAAAGGAATGAAAAGTAGAGGAAGCAGTACTAACACTGCATTTGAGAATTCAGTATTAGTGGAAGATTTTGTGCTGAATTCAGAGTACCTGTTTGCCAGAGATGTCCTCAACGTTGAGCATTACCAAGTTCTTATGTTAAAGGGAATCAATGAACGTCTGACCTGAGCATTTCTCCACGTCCTGTTCTCAGTTCAGTGCCTGTTACTGCATCTGCTCTACTCTGTACCCCAGCACCTCACAGATGGTGACCCAAACTCAGTAAGTAACTGCTCAAAATATGTGTCTTTCCTCAAAGAACCTGCAATTCAGTTAAAGAATAAGAAAAAAAATAGATCCTGCAGAAACATAGAACTGCATATCCCTAAACATGTGTCTTCTTGGCACACTGTGAAAAACAACTGAAAAGCCTCAACTGAATTTCCAAGAGAAACCACATTTAGATTCTGTATGTAAAAATCTTGTTAAAAGTAACTGTCCTACAGGTAATTACAGAGAAAAATATCCAGAAATAAAACCACACGAGCTTAACCAAACATCACCTCAAAGAAAATGATCTTTGGGAGCCACAGGGAGGAAAACATGGATAGGGAATAAAGTGAGACTGCTGTTCTTTAGGAACAGTAACTTAATCACTACAGTTACTGACAGATCATTTCACTACGAGAAATAACATACATTAAAACCACAGAAGAGTTTCTCAGTGTTTTGGGAGACCCTGCTGTAACACATCTAAATTATCACTAGGAGGTCAGAAATGCAGTTTGGCATCCCAGGCTCTACCATATGGTTTGCATCCTCACTTCTTGACGAGCTGCACACGTGCTCTGCACAGGCCCAGGGAGTGTGTGCAAGGAAAACACAGCCCCAGCAAGCCTCCATTTCATCCACAAAGGGCTTCATAAAATGACTGAAATTACTCCAGTTTAGCACATCATTATAAATCATTTTGCAGCCCTAATAGTCTCAGGTTCAGACATTAAAAGGACAATAAAACTGCTTAGGAAGTGTTCTCTCCACTTTGGAAGCACGATGGAATTCACCAAACTTACTTCAGCTTCTGGGGAATCGCCAGGAATGTTAATAAACTAAAGTGGTTGAGAAGTCTATTAATTTTGGACAGTGTGATTTATATTCTGATGCTCTTTAGAAAGTTGCCCAGGTGAAACTCCTCACTGACTGATTTTGTGCACTGTTTCCAGCTCTCCAGTAGTTTTCCTTCCCCTCCCTACCCTGGAATGGACTTTTGCCCCTGGAGATGAGCTCTCTGCATACCCTTGCCCGGCTGTGTCCTGCCTGTGGGAGGGGTCTGAGCAAACATGCCAGTGATGGAGCATTTTCCTCCAAATGTATGAAAACCATAAGCAAGCAGCTTCCTCCAAGGCCTTTTTGCTTGGATAATCCTGGACAGACTGCTCCCAGGTGTGGGCATCCACATCCTGCCTTCGAGCCATGTAAAAATTGCCACCCTGCTGAGCTCCACCTTATGGATTTCTGTTTTTCATCTTTCCTGTTTGTTTGACAGGCTGAAGGATTGAAACAAACACGGGTTTAGTGTTTGGTTTGTTTTAAAATGCGGCAAAAATTTATTTTGCTGGCATAGCATGTGACCCACCCTCCAGAGAAGGACACTGTGCTGCTGTCACCATTTTTGCCATGACACCTTTATCACCGGTTGAGCAGGACAACATCCAGTATCTCATCTTCCTCTCAGCACAGCCCTTCCTCACCTCACTGAAAGTATCACAGCCATCCCGTTGATCTGTGCTGGCTAAATGACAAAAAGCTGCACTGTCTGTCCCCTCCATGAGGTTCCTCTGGTGCTCTGGGGGCTTTAGATCAAACCAAGGCCATATAGTTTGTCCTGGAAATATATACATTGAATTTTCAAAATGCATCCCTACAGCAAAGTATATTAAATGCCACTGAGGGAATATTAAACAACTCCAGAAAAAGCTGGCATTCTACCTAATTTCTTTCGTTGTGTCTCAGGCAGGTAAATTATTAGGAATTTGCTATCAGAGAGCAAAACATTTCCATCTTCCACAAGATAATAATAATAAGACGTGCCAACAACCATAATTTGTGCATTAGGATAGATCAAAAGAGCTGTTTAAGGGTGTGACAGTGGCTCATTTGCCATGGCAGAGCGTGACATTTTGTAAACCTGTGACACGGCTCAGACTGTGCTGCGCTGCAATTGCTACACGTGCTCCTTTCCTCCTTTTCCCCATCTTGCCGGGGAAAGCAATTCCTACATCTTCAACTATAAACCAAAATAAACGAGAGGGAGAGATTATTTGTGTTTGATGTGTTCTGCTTCTCACCACTCTATAATTTAATCCAATGGTGCTGCTCCACACAACTGATGTGATTTACTGGACTCTCTAGCAGCTAATGTTTTTATTTTGAAATTGTTATCTTATTGATTAGATTTTTCATAGACCTCACATTTACTTGCTTCTATCTCCTCCAAAACACTTTCCACACTTCATTTTGTCCACAGTGAAGTTCTACCTACTTAAATATTGTAACACATAATTTTATACAACCTAGAATGAATGCAAGGTTCATGGTCAATTTGAAAGATTAGAAGAAAGATTTAAATTCTCCTGGCTGAAAGTGACTTCTGAAAAAGTTAATTATTCCTCTTTATCTCAGATTTACCCCTTAAAGCTGTCTGCTAAATCACAAGAGATCTGAAAGGATTTCACTTTTCACTCCTGGCCACAGAATGGCACAGCAGAATTTTAAAAGCTCAAATAGTGTGTGAAACGTGAAGAGTTATTGCGACTATTTACAAAGTACCGGGAACAAGTCCTGCTTTCAATTATTTCTGAAGATACTCCACTGAGTCTGATCCCCTATTGCCCTGCATAATATATACATTTAAATCTACACAAAGTGGGTTAGAAAGCACTCCTGGTCTGCTCGGCAAACATTTCAGCTTGAAGTGACACCGATAAAGAGCCACAGGAGAGACACTTGTTTCTAAAAAAGATGCTTTAGGCTAACAGAAAATATTATCAATAAACCTTCTGTGTATTTGAGGAGGGGAAAAATAAGCTGTATTTCTAACGTGCCCTGTCAAGGCAGCTGGCTGCAGTTCTCATTGGGTTTAATGGGATGTATTTGGTTTCTGCGGAAAACAGAGTGGAAATGGAACATCAGTTTCACAGAATATGTTATTAACATCTCTTATCTCAGAGACTATTATCTCGTATAATATGATTTCTGGAGCGGTATCAGCCCTGGAAAATCCCAGAGACACGCAGCCTGTGGCTGGGAGAGGTTAAGCACAGCTGCATTGCCTGTACTCGCAGAGCAAGCGCAGAGGAGAAGGGAAAGCACCTGCTCAGGTCCTCAGGGAGCTGCTGCCCTCAGCCCCTGGGCTCCCTGCACAGCAGCTTCAGGCCTCGGGTGGGCATGAGGAGATGGACTGATCCTGAGAGCCACCTCCAGCTGGACAGGCTGGAGCGGGGTGACCATCACCCTGCTGGGGGTCAGTGCTGGCTGAGGGTCACCCACAGGACTGCAGAGGGTGCCAACACCGGGCATCGGCCGCAGGGTGCTCTGAGGAGAGTCCAGTGCCCACAGCTGGTTCCAGTGGGTCTGTCCAGCTCCAGAGGCTGTGAGAGGAAGCAGAACTGAGCCCTTCTGGGTGCCTGAGCTGTGGGAACCCTCCTGCAGCACACCGTGTTGTGTCCTTACAAATGGTGTCAGCTCCAACACACCAAGACTCCATGTTCCCATAGAGAAGGCAGGGGAAAATTCTGTGGGACGTGCTGTGAGCATATCTGCTGCTCGTACACGTGGTAAAAAAATACAGGGTTGAATTAGGGTTTGACAGCGTTCTTGTAAGAGAACTTAGGAGGAGGAGGTTCGTGTCAGCTCCGTGACACGACCTTTGCAGCAGCCGATGGGCTGATTAGCTCAGCAGCCCGTCAAAGCCTCGCCACCGCCACTGCCTCCCCCACATCCTTCCCCAGGGCTTTGCTGCTTTGCTGCCAGTGTGCTCTGCAGGAACTCGTGGCTTTCCACAAGCCATCTGGGGTGACAATCCAGAATCCCTTCTCTTCTCTCTGCCTGCTCCCAGCGGAGCCCACGGAGCCTCACACACCTTCCCCAGGCACCTCCCTGCAGCCACAAACCCTCCCGGCAGGAGGGAAGGGAGAGTGGGACGGCTGCAGAGTGCTCGCAGCAATCATCTCCATGCCCCAACACCCACGTCCATGGCACAACAAGGCATCTGGCACCTTGCACAGCCATTAGGCAACATGAGAACAACTCCACCAGGATGAAATGTCTCCATGTTATCTAATAAGGTGGCGCTTAATACATAAGTTAGAGCAGTAGAGGATGTTAGAATGCAATCATGCTGTAAATAACAATTTTTGTCAATCCTAGAGGAAAAGAGGCAGCGTTGAAAATAACTCGCATTCCCAGCACTGCCTGTTCCTCCCTTCTCCTGCACAAAAAACCAGGGATGCCTTCTGCCAAGAGAAATGGAATCAAATAGCTCCAGACATCTGTGAGCCTCACAGTGGAGATTATTTTCCTGGAAATAAGACTGTGGATTCCACAAGAAAGTATTATTGCTCATCATGTGACAGGATACCAACAACACAGC
The DNA here is from genome assembly GCA_013398955.1 of Callaeas wilsoni. Classification (NCBI taxonomy): domain Eukaryota; kingdom Metazoa; phylum Chordata; class Aves; order Passeriformes; family Callaeidae; genus Callaeas; species Callaeas wilsoni. The sequence continues at coordinate 182,814 of VWPU01015075.1, forward strand.
ACTGAAATCATAAATACTAGAGATGGGGGAACTGCTTGCAGTAGGGTGTTAAATGGATCCATTTGGCCTCTTGGTTTTCCTTTGTTAATTCTTCACGAGTTGATTTGAACAAATACTACTTATTTGAACACTAATTCATGCAAAGACGTTTCTATCTATAGACCACCTGCAAATGATGCACTGCTACTGCTGCCTCACAGTGTAAACAATCACATAAATTATGTATTATGAGCTCTATTTCCTGATCACAGACTCGCTGAAAACCAAGATGAAGCACGCAAGAAGTGTCACATCCCTCCTGACCATCAGGCACAGTGAGAATTCTCATCTCAGTGCAGTTGTGCTTGTATATTCCCAGATTCTTGGTGCAAACACACTTTTGTATCAATGCAATTGGCCGGAACAACTCTCATTAACTTCCCGAATGATGAGTTTTTGGAGCATCACTTTCAAATAATATTACAATTGCAAAGATAACGTGAAGTTTGTGACTACAGAATAAATCCTGCTCTATTAAAATAATAAACAAAACCGACAGTGTATTAAACTGAGTTTTCATGAAAACAATTCTCTGTGGTCTCCTGTGCAGGTTCCTCAGCTCAGAGAATGATTAGACGTTGCCGTCGAGAGCAACCAAGGGCTAAGAGCTCACCTAGGGAGGAGAGCAGGGAGTCCAATCCAATTTCACCCCAAATGATTTCTGTTTGCTGTTTGTTTGTGTTGTTTTTTTCCAACACTGCCAAACTCACATGACTTCAACACAAAACTGCCAGAAGGTTTTTAATTTCAGAGACAGAAGCAGGAAAACTTAAACCAGTAAAAAGCCACAAAACTAAACACCAAAGGTTAAGTACAACCCAAATTTGGAACAGTCAACAAGCTGATCCTATGTAGGTGATAAACTATTAGTAGATATAATAATGTAAAAGTTGGTCTTCAAAATTCTTCATGTTTTGTCCCACAGAGCTTTTGCAGTGGCAAGGAATCCTCAGTGAAACACACTATCCATGGGAATATTCCATGTCTGTCTCTGTGTGGGGCTGTAATGCCTTTGTCTCTGGCTGTATACAAATAAACATTTACGTACAAAAGAGATGAGGACAGCCTCTGAAAGAATAAGGAACCATCTCGGGCTTTACCTATAATAAAACAGACTTCAGGAATGTGGGGGGACTTTGTAACTGCAGCCTCCCTAAGCCCTGAACCCAGCCTCTGGAGATAAGACAGAACCTGGCAAACTGGGATGCCATTATTGCACTGCTGGGTGTCATTTATCCATCCCAATTATAGACTTACACTGATGCCAGTCCCTGAGCAATAATCTCCAGACTCCACATTCTCATATGTGTAATTCAAGCACATGATTAAGATGACTGCAGATTTCCTGGGGGGAATATTTAGATTTAGGTGCAGTACTGCTCAACTTTGCAAAAGTTTAGACAAAACTAGTTTCTACCAGCATCAAAACACACAGTAAGTAACAAATCTCAGATTTTGAGGGGGGACACATTCATAGCAGTATGACAGTAAAGCATTTATATTGCAGCTGATTAGGTGTGCATGAATCAAATTTCAAATCTGATCTAAAACATTTTTACTCTTCCTTATCCCTATCTTTTAATAAGAGTAGAAGTTTTCCATTTCCTGCTATAGATTTGATCATCTATCCCTCTATCGCAAGGAAAATCTCTTACTTGTGCATTTTAAACTTTACTCGTCTTTGAGTAAAGTTATTACTTATTTTTAACCATATTTATTCTTCACATAAGTGCTGCCAGGATTTCTTTTAAAATGTCCAAGAATTGAATCAATTAGCAGGTCTGGCCAGCTAGGAAATTCTTTGAGGATCTGATACAGAGAACACAGAAAACACTCCAATAAACTTGAAAATTCTTTAAGGGTGTATAAACAACAAACTAAAAACTTGCTGGTTTAGGCAACAGAGGATAGAGACACTGATGGCGAATTTCACCAACATGATATGGTAAAAGCTATCAGCAACCCTACTGAGGGAAGCACAAAGTTAGCAGGATTTCCTTTGCAAGAATCAACAAGTGAAAATACCTCTTCTATCTGTGCCTGGAGCTCTACCTCCCACCCTGGTGGACAGGAGACATTTCCCTCTCACAGAGCCTGTAAGCTATACAAAGTGCAATTTCACCACAATAAGAATTTTTAAACTATCGCAGATTCAGGCAAGAGAAGCAAATTTTCTAAAGGATTTACTTCTGGAAGTCAAAGTAATTTATTTTGAGGACTGCAAATGTCTGCTCAAACTTCTGGCTGAACCTTGAGGCATTCTTTGATCTCCAGGGAAAGACGGAAGAGGCGGGGATCTGCATGGGCTGGGGGCTGAAGCTGGAGCCTGGGGATGTCACCCACACACCGCACTCCTGGCAGAGCCCATTTCACCTCCGTGAGGTCTGGGAGAGCTGGAATACCAACCTCTGCCTTACAAACTCCAGCTGGGATTGGTGGCTCTCCACCTATCCCCTTGGACTGGGGGTTTTGGGTTCAGCTGCTGGTTTAACTTCCACACTGAAAACTGAATCCCCCCAGCACAGTGACAGAGGTTGGTCCCTCTGACCCAAGCCGTGCATCACGACTCTGCATCATTCCGATTCAGTACAAGCAGCAATGCACTTGAGACTTTCACAGGTGTCACACTGACCCAAAGCCATCCCTTCAACATTCTGTGAGCATTTGCAGCATCCTTATTATTCAGCATTTTTGAGCTGCTAAATCTGGGAACAGCTGTGGATAGATGCTTGGAGGATTAGGCTGTACTTTGCTAATAAGACCTGACTGCAGCTTCTCAGGAAACAGTGAAAGTCATTCTATAAATAGCGAAGGTTTCTGCTACAAAATGCTTTTACATATATTAAATCAAGATGCCATAATTAAAGTAACCATTTCAGAGGAACGGATAATAGGAAAAAGTCATTAATAATCTCTTACCTCGTGTGGCTCTGGGAAAAGAATCTGATGGAGTCGAGCTAAAAATGCTTTGCAATTGAATCAAAATAGTTATATTTTCATTGGTTTAAAATAAATTACTGGTAGTGAAAATGATAAGGAAAACATACAAGACTATTAGTAATACACACTGCTATAGATGATCTAAGGTTTTTCTAAGTATATCACGGTGTTTTCATAATCACAATCAAAATAGCTGGTTACGTGAGTGATGCAATTTAAACTACAGAATTAAAATGTTTCAACCGTTTTCCTGCAGATTTCGAACGGCTCCTTAAAGCATCTGAAGTGCCAGTGGAGTGCCAGGATTCTCTACAGTCAGTGATTGTCTGCTGTTGGCAATCAGTCTCCAATTTGTCACTCTGCTTCCAATAAAATATTAATGTAATCAGATGAAATTATCCCCCTTCCAGCCCCACGTGTGGTTTGGAGTCAGTGTTGTGTTTGCTACCGCTCAAAGTGGGTTCATGGTGCTCCAAGGGAGCAAGAGATGCTGAGAGATCAAAAGGTGACAAAAATGATATTTGAAGCAGCATTTTTAAATACATCATGGCATTATAGAGAGTGTCACTCTGTCCCAGGATGCCATTCCTGAGATCCCAGAGGCTTCCTGTGATGGGGAATATTTGAGACACCCCCCCCCCACTGTTGCTTTTGTCCAAGCAGGGCTTCAATTGACAGCAACAAAGCTGGAAACCATGAACATCAAAAAATCTGTAAAGAAATTAAGTTACCTTAACAGCACAGTGGTGTAATTAGTCACAATTAGTGGAGCTATAAATTGTAAGTGATTAAAAATGAGGCTTAGATAAAGACGGTGAATTTGACTAAAAATGTTTCCGTTAGAAAGATTTGACCTTCTTACCCATTAAATCTGAACATTAATCTGGAGATAAAAATCAAGTTACAATTGAACAGAGACAATTACATTTCAATTCTGGTTGACAGTAAGCTCAGGTTTCAAATCTAATACAGTTATTTTGTGACCTCGGGCACCTCATCTAAAGTCCTTTCCATCTCTAAATGAAGATAATACTTCCCTGCCTTTGTGAAGAGCTTAGAAACCTTGGCTGAATTGTTATTATTTATGTGTACAGCCCTGAAAGCATAACTCAACAGGATGGCTGTGTTTGCACATCTGAGCTTGGATGGTATTGTGAGCAAAATATTTACTCTCTCTGCATCCAAATAAATTTTGCTGGAAATATTGCAGCAGACGACTACTAACACTTTGCTTGCCTGCTTGTTTTTCCAAGAGGACCCTAAATAAGGCTCTGGTTCCTTCCAAAATGTATATACTTGACTTTTGTCACAGAAATCAATCCACTGAAATCCATGGGACTGGTCACATGCCTCTGCTCGGGCTTAAGTGCACAGCAGCAGCAAAACCAGAACTTAAGGGAGCACCAAATATCAAAACCATGTTTAATCCATGCAAAGTCAACACATCCGACACCAACCCCACCCCGATGCCTTTGTCCTCACATATCCCAGCTTGTCACACTGTCACCAATGTCCTTGGGTCAACATCTGATTAACTTCATTGACAGATGAGCTACATGAGTTTTCCCTTCACTACAGATTCTGGCTATCCCCTAAAGAATTGCCTGATCTCATCCTCTGGGCTTTTAAAGTGTTCAGCTTCATAAATAAGAAAAGGAATTAAGTGTTGAGTAATGGCAAGGTTTGATAAATACAAATTAATAGTGATGACATCAGTGAGTATGTTGTCTAATTAAAAAGAGAAAGAAAGATTGGCAAAAAGAAAAGAAAAAATAAAGAAAGATTGGAAATGTATAAGCACGAAAGAAAGAGCTCTCTTTCAGCCTCTACCCTAAGAAATTATTAAATTACCTCCCCTCAAGCTCGGGAGCGTTGCCCTGTTTCCAAGGGACAGCTCCACTCTGATTACCCTCCGTGAGTGAGGGAAGGTGATGGCAATTCAGCAGTGGAGCACAGGGCAGGAGAGCACATCCAGGGTTTCTCTGAGCACTGTGACAGCACAGCCACGGGATCAGCACATTCGTGGAGCTGCACCAACACCCTGAGAGGCTTCCTGGCGAGGCACATTCCAGTGATGGAAGGCAGGCAAGTCACTCAGCCACTTCCTCTCGTGCTGGAGACGGTGTGAACAACAGCCCTGGCAATCTCAGGGATGAACATAGGGATTCTTTTCCTTTTGGATTTTCTGCTTGCACAGCCTGCTTGCACTGCTTCCCACTCCAGCTGCAGACATGGCTCACACACAAAATCCCCATTGCACGTGCCCTGCCAGGTAAACTGACTCAGCAGGTACCAGAGAGCCAGACTTGTAAAATGTGCTAATTCTCAAGCCCCTGACCCCTAGAGAAGCCAGGGAGCACAGTCCAGGTGCTGGAGTCCACAAACACCGCTTTGGGTTGGTGCCCGAAGCTGGTGCAGGCTGCCTTGGGTGGCAGAGGTCTGTGGTGAGACTTGTGCATGATCAGCTTTCACACTCAGGAAAGATTTTCCTGTCTCCTAAAGTGCCTGTGCCATTCTGGAAACAAGGATGAGAAGGTGTGGCTGCAATACGTCCTGCATCACCACTGTTTGCTTGCTGTGACAATAAGGGTTGGCACACAAATATCAGCCCTCTGTGTCTGACAGCGAGGTGTTTTTCTCACCTCCTGAGAAGGGGATGGAATATCCCCTCCTCTAAAGGAAGTGATTGTTCTTTCATATTCTTAAGCCTTCTAGGTTGTGTTTTGTAGCCAGCAGCCAAAAAAAGCTCCAAAAGAAGTCTTCAGAAGTCAAATGAAAGCCGATGTGTACGTGAAGGTCGCGCGCACGGTCACCGGGAGCAGCTGTACTTCTGCATTGCAGCTGAAATCAAGATTATGCTTCAGGTTTCCTTTGCAAGCCCCCAGAGAGAACATTGCTCACAGAGATGCAAAATTAAAAGTACAAGTACAATGGATTTCTTGCTCATTGGGTACGAAGGCCACAAACAACGCGACTGCGCTTGCATACAATAAACAGAAATGCTTTCATTTAACGATGACTCTGCTGTTACCAAGAACACCTTTAATGCTTTCAAAATATATTTGCAAGATTTCCTCTTTTACACTGGTATAAGCAAAAAGCAATGCAGAGCGAATCAGTAACTGGCTGGAGCTCAGAATGGAGCCAACATCATCTCTGGCAGAAGCTTCTATCGCTTACAAGGAGTGAATGACACACAGGCAAAATTAAAAGTATTACCTAGGAAGAAAAGACCTAAAAAGTAGCCCAGGGCTACAGAAAAAGCCATAACTGTGTCAAAACAACAAGTCTGAAGGGAAATAAAAACATGCAATAGAAGCCCAACTCTAAAAATTGAATTTTTCAGTGTTTTCAGTTTCTTCCAACTTCTCTGAGAGCCAGAGGAAAGCCGAGAGTGAAAGAGGGCTGTGACGCACCTCCAGCTTTCAGTCTGAACTGCCTGCAATGTACCTCCTGCTGAATTGGCCATGTTTATCTAAAACTGGAGTTCTAAGCTCATGGAAATGATCATTTGCACTATTATGAGTCACATGGAAGATCATCAATCACATTTCAGAGGGCTATACTGAAGTATAAATATGTTTAAAAATGTATATAGGTCATACTCGGGGTTTTTTCGGCTGTGTTTTTTTCCGTGTGCATTTGCCAATATGTGAGGAAATACATGGTCTCACTTCAGAAGTATTCCATTTTTTTTCAGAGCCACAGCAGGATGTCTTATATTGCTTCTAATTGTTTATCTGGAATTTATAGCAACATATTTAAGACAACACTCAAAGCTTGGTAGCTGTTGCCAGATTCCAATTCTTTATCAGTTAAATGAAGGGATGCAAACTTTGCTTTTTTTTCTGGTGTTGCTTGTTCAACAGGAAATGAGAAGAGGCAGGGAAAACAGGTACAGAACGAGGCTCTTTTCTTTTCACAGGATAGGTTCTTACCGAATAGGCAGCTTGAATTGCATGATTCCAATTATTTGGCACCTAAATCTCATCCATTTTCTTCTGCAGAGTGATTTAATTGAAGAACAACTCCCCTGGGATCACTCCCAGGCTGTCCAAATGTGTCTGTGGGTCACAACAGAGAGCACTTAAGCAGGTAAAGTGACAATTAGAGGGGCCGTCATCAGGCAGAGCATCCGAGAAGCTCATTCTGGCAGCCTGCTGAGAGGCCCAATCCCGAAGTTAAACCTGTGCCATGAAGCACCCTCCAGTCCAGGACAAACAATCCAAAGAGCATTTAAGCAGGTAAAGTGACCATTAGAGGGGCTGTCATCAGGCAGAGCCTCCGAGAATCTCATTCTGGCAGCCTGCTGGGATGCCCAAATCTTGAAGTTAAACCTGTGCCATGAAGCACCCTCCAGCCCAGGACAAACAATCCAAAGAGCATTTAAGCAGGTAAAGTGACAATTAGAGGGGCCGTCATCAGGCAGAGCATCCGAGAAGCTCATTCTGGCAGCCTGCTGAGATGCCCAAATCTTGAAGTTAAACCTGTGCCATGAAGCACCCTCCAGCCCAGGACAAACAATCCAGAGAGCACTTAAGCAGGTAAAGTGACAATTAGAGGGGCTGTCATCAGGTAAAGCATCCGAGAGCCTCATCCTGGCAGCCTGCTGAGATGCCTAAATCTCTAAGTTAAACCTGTGCCATGAAGCACCCTCCAGCCCAGGACAAACAACGCTGTGGAGCCTGAGGGAGCTGTAGGGAAAGGCCCTGATACTTCTCTCTCTATGGATTTTAAGCACTGGTACTTCCCTGCTAGGTCTGTGCACTGTGGCCCACGAGAAGCAGAAATGTTTGACTTTTGGGTATTTAGCAGTGAGCTGATCGAATACTCCTGCTCTGGGTAAGGCAGGCGTTTGCTTACACTTGCAGAGCACATTACTGTACCTTCCACTTGTGCAGCACGTGAATTACCCGTGAAACCAACCCAGACCAGCTGCCTGCAGCCAAGCAAGAATGTCAGAGAAAGTGATGTGCACACGTTGTTTTCTCACCCAAACTCCCGCTGCCCCTCATACTCTCTCTCCCCCCTCTCACACATGGCTTTTTTAATGTATTTCCCTCAAAGTCTTTATTTTCCCCCAATTATCCCCGCCTCTATCCTTTACTCTTCACAAGCTATTTGAAAACCTATTTCTATTTTAAACAGCATAACAATTACCCAAGGTGCATCTTACCTGAGTATACCCCATGTGCTCCCATTTACTAATAGATTCCAACTACTCTCCTGCAGGAAGTAAAGAAAATATCCCACACATCTAACAACAAGAAGCTCCTCTGACTTTGTTTCTCTTCTTGCCACTAACATTGCTGTTAGTCTTTATTTATAACTAAGTTCAAGTAATATTAAATTACACCACTAGAAAGATAACTTCTAAATAATAGCTATGCAAAAGGCCCCACTTCAACACTAAAATGCAGAGAGTTAGGAACGTTAACGAACCAAAATAAAGATAAAAGAAAAACAGAAATCTGCAAATTGTCAGGAAAAAAAGAAAAAAGGCTGGCAGGTGGCACGTGCAAAAACTTTTTAAGGTTTACAATACAGTGGAAGAGATTTCTGGAACACTTCAAGACGTAGCAATGTTATTTGAGATGAATGGAAGTGAAACACGGTGTTGCTTTCTCTGAAATCGCACTGTTTGTCTCAGGAGGGGTGCATTTTGTCTTCAAAGACCTCTGTAATCCCGTCCCTCCTCATGTGGCTCTGTGCAGGCCACCAGAGGCAGGGTGGTTTCCGCAGGCGGGTTGTAAAGTCTCTGACAGCAACAGAAGGCTGGAGCTGAGGTGCAGCTGTGCAGTTGTGCTTTAGACCCTCCCAGCATCCACACTCAGGGTGAAACTCTGGTGCCAGGCCAGGCCCACTCTGTGAAGCTGCACAGGAAAGGGCACACTTAGACTTAGCAAAGCACTTCTGCAGAAGAGTGCTTTATGTTCCAGCAGCACTAGGATTCACAGGGGATGGCACAGTGGGGCCATATGTTTAGCCCCAGAGGCATATGTTAGATACTTTAGGGACATAAAGTCAGAATCCCTCAGCTGTGCCTCAGGAGAAGGGTTGCAACGGCCCAACAAACGTATCCTGGAGTGCACTGAGGTTACTCATTTATCACGTCTTTCTCCTGCACCAAAATCACTCAGAAAGAAGCACCAAACAGCAGTGAATGAAAAGAAACCCTGTTTCTAGAAACTGATTTGAAGCCATGGGTTGATCGCCTCTGCAGGTAAGGAGATGCTGTGTTCGTGTGCTCGGGCTGTGGATGGAGTCTCCAGGGGGATTTCACAAATTACTGACAAGGGGAAGGAAGACAGAGAGCTCAGTCGGGCTCAGAAATGCTCAAATTGCACTAGGTATTTGTCTGGCCAAAACTAAAACAAAATGAAACAAAACAAAGCACTAAAATAACCAAGAAGGCAACTCCCCCTCTTCAATAGAGTTTCAGGGTTTTACCACCACAGTGAACGTGACCCTGTTTGCCCAGCTCTTCCATTACACACAAACAACAATCCACCCAGGGTGCTGAAAATGGCTGCACACAGCTGGAAAATCACTTCTTCTAGCATACTTGATGCCCTGAGGGGCTTACCTAAAAACAGAGGCCAGGCAAAATTAAGGAAATAAAAAGTGGTTATACTTATGGAAGGCCCTTCAGGTACATTACGGGCAGATGAAGCCCCCCAGAGGCTACACCCAAAAACAGACGACGGGTCATGGGTTTTCACACTTTTATAAGTTGGGTCCATTTGCACATTGGAGGTTAATGTTCCAACTACAGCTTCAGGTAATGAAGTCATTTACCCCAAGTTTGCTCCCCCCCAACTCACTTTTGTTTACATTTCCTGGGGCCTGGGACAGTGAGGTGTCCTTGATTCCCAGGTCTACGGGGGAATTGCTGTGCCTGCCCAAAATGGGAAAGCAGCAGCTAACACTCTATATGGAGTTTAGAGTTATACACTAAAGAATTGCAGGATTACGAATATATGAAAAATATAAAAGCTAAAACCCTAAGGCATCCTATTCTTTGTCGATTTTTGCCCCCAATACATATTTGACCCGCTGGTCAGACTCCTCACCGGCCTGGCCTCATGAGGATGAGAGAAAGGAGAGCACTGTCAATCAAGGGCTCCTCTGGCTTGCTCCCTCTGAGTGTTTATTGAAGGAATCACTAAATCTGTCTACAAGCACCTTTCCCCAAGAAATAACTGCCTGCTTCTGGTGCACAAATATATATCTTTTATTGCCCTTGTGCAAGTCCTGGTTTTACAGAGAATCAGGGAGATTAAGGATTAATTACAGCACCCACAGCATGTGCTGCGGAAAAACGAAGCCTCCCAAAATAAAACCAAGCCGAGCAGAGCTGCTGTGCTCAGGACTTTACAGCTCCCATCCCAGAAATCCAGCAGCCCAGCTGACTGCACACGGAACCACAAAGTATGGGAATCCCACGGATTGGCTGCTGATAATTCCTAGTCTGGATCTGTAGGCACCAGAGGCTTAGAACAGTTTAGCAAAACCACCAGCACATTACACTGCACAGAGGTAAGGGCTAAAATTTAGATGGCTCTGTCCAAGAAGACTTGAATAGGAGGGATATTGCAAACCAATAATTCCTCTCTGCATACATACAAATCTAGTTTTTCTATGTTGGATTTCACTGAAAAAGGTTGTCATATAATCTTTATGGAATGACGCTTACCAACACTGCAATGCCGTTAAACTCTGCTCCCCTGAATGCCAAGTGAATTTTGCCATTAAATTCAGAGTGAGCATGATTTCACATTTGGCTCATTTTTCATCCTTAGAGAATCTGGAGCTCACCAACAAAAGTTCTGATTTTACTCCTCTCTATTCAGTTCCAGTTCATTTTATGTCTATAGAAAACTGATCAAAGTCAGGTCATTAATTGCTTTTTTACAAAGCAATGAAAAGCCCATTAATTTTGAAACTGAGCCCACACTATGAATGTTCTTGTGGTTTACGCTAAAGATTGATCTGGTATCTATTTATTAGTGCAGTTCTATGTACTTAAACTAATGGCTCTTTAGGTCTTCAGACTAATGGTTTTTTCATATGTTTCTGTGCAGAACTATTTGCCACTAACTTCAGAGAAAATTGGGTTCACGAAATAAATGTTTATCACAGTGAAAGAGAAAAGTCAATGAGAAAAAAACCCCTGCATAATTTAAAGGGCTCCACTAATATGGAAATACATGCTTTATACAAATACGTAAACAGATATTATTTCAGAAAAAAAGCTGGATTTCTAACATTTTTGGCTGTTTAACAGATCTTTTAAATATTTTGTGTCATTCTCCATTTCTCTTTTATTTTTATTTCCAGATAATCTGGTATCAGTAAGAGCCCCTGACAGTTGTTTCACCCTCATCCTCCCTGGCTGCCCAAGTGGGCAGATGGGAAAAGTGGCAATATTTGCTACATGAAGAAACGTGGCCCTGAATATATCAACTAAAATACCTTGGTTAACTTCACCAGAATGGTGAGAGTTGATTTCTGATCGATTGCAGTCAAGGAAATCGTATCCTAGTGATGATGGATCACTGTGAATGCGGTGTGGGAACTGAGTGTTGTCACCTACAGTGCCAGTTACTAATTTATAGTGTTTTAATGACTCATGTTTAGGCATTTTAACTAAAAGCAGTCAGTCTATTAAACTTTTAAATGTAGATGCGTTTAAGATGGGAGCACTCTTCAATTTCCACTCGGTGTGCACAACAACTTAATAACATCATTACACATAAATACATTGCTGTACATGAGGAGTAAGCTGTGGTACAGCAGAAATTGCATTGCACATTTACCCTAATTATTTGATGAGATAACATTACACCAATTAACTACATTTTTTTATTTCTCTTTCCACTGAACCGTGCTTGGAATTGAAACAACTTTGTATTGTTACGGGCTAAGACTAACTTTCAACCAAGGCATAAAAAGAGTTCCAATACTGTTTGGAAAAAGCCCCCTTCACCACAAGGCTGGGAGAGGAAGGGGGCAGGGATAACACGCAATTTTTCAGTATCTATGTAAAACAGCCAGGGAAAGCCATTCAGATGCTGAATGGAATTCCGTTTCTTGCTTTCATGCCACTCTTAAGTCCGTGGATTATCTTTTCATGAGTTCTGTGAGGCAGAAACCCACCCAGTTTTCTCCCTTTCTAAGGCCAGACTCCAAAATGGACACGTAAAGGACAGGTAACATTTCCATTAATCCTCTAACTCAGCCAGGTTATGCTTCCTTTCCATAAAAATTGTTCTGGTTCTCTGTGGATACTGAAACAATTTGCTTGGAAGCTCATAGGAGGGTCAGCGCAATCCCAGTTCTAAAAGGAATGTGGCTGCACACGCTTACATGGTTGTGGGATGCAGGAAAATGGGACAAAATCTGTATTTCTGAGCAATTTGGGACAGGGCAGACCTGAACACTGCCTGGTTCCATGGGGACAGAGAGGGTTCAGAGCTGCTCTGTAGTTTGGCACTGTCCAGATTACCACTAATACAACACATTTTTTTTAATATGCAAGCTAAATATACATGAAAATTGTAAATCTGTCAACTGAATCCTCACAATACTGTCTTTGAAAACCAAGGCAGGCTCAAGTCCTATCTATACGCACAAGCAGAATCAGTGAAGACTCTGTAGTCATTTAGTGACTGCCTGTTATGACCGGTCGAAAACCACAGAAGAGAGAAACCTATGATTTTAATATTAGAGACGTCTTCATGCATTTCTTTAACAGATTTAAATATATTTTCCATTTCCACTGTAACTTCATTTCTTCGCTTTCCTAATTTTTCCTTTCTTTGCTGATAATCATCCCTCCATTGCTAAGTGAAAGCCTCACCTGCCTCAGCGAAATTCCCAACCATCGTGCCTTAAACTCAATCAATAAAAGTGAGTTTTACAGAACATGTGGGTTAATGAGGCACTGATAAAAATTCAGTGCTTTCAGTTTCCATGCAAATGGGCTCCAACATGCTGTACTCCAGGTACGATCCCTCTGGCACTAACAAGGAGTGCTGGCCGGAATGCTAAATGGTCACACTGTGCTTTGGGGTGGTTCCTGTCACCTTCCACAGGCGACTGCCACAATTATTCCAACCAGCCGAGCACATCTTCTGGAAATTAGGAAAATATAGATGTTCCCAACAAAAGTGACCTCTGAGCCCTGTTTACTACAGGGACATGGAGCTGTTGGAGTGAACTCAGGAGAGAGCACCAAGTTGATCAGAGGGATGGAGCACTTCTGCTATGAGGAAAGGTTGAGAGAACTGGGATTGTTCAGCCTGGAGAAGAGAAATTTTGGGGTGATCTAACTGCCCCTTCAAGTAGGAAGGGGCGATTCCCTGAAGGGAACTTACAGGAACGATGGGGCAAGGTATTTGTGAGACCTCAAGTGACAGGAAAAGGGAGCATAGGTTCAAATTGAAAGAGAGTAGGTTTAGACCAGATTTTAGGAGAAAATCTTCCTTTTGAGGATGGGGAGGCCCTGGCAGAGGCTGCCCAGAGAAGCTGTGGCTGCCCCATCCCTGGAAGTATCCAAGGCCTGGCTGGAACTGGTTTATCTTCAAGGTCCCTTCCCACCCAAACTGTTCTGGGATTCTGTGACTCTGCTGCTTACTGTTCAATGAGCTTTGGCAGCGGTAGCAACAAATGCAGCCAAGAAACGTCCTCTGGTACTTACTGCTGTAAGCTGTGCGTCTCTGCAGACAATAGAGGACACAGCTCTCTCCCCAGACTGCACTAGCCTTTACTCATTATGCCTTGGAAATGTAACAGCATGGAAAACCAGCTCTTCTGCTTGACTAGACTACAACTGCCCTGCAGAGGAAAATGTCCTGCCCACGGAAACCACCAACTAATGCTTACTCTCTCCTCTACAAGGGATTGTGGAGAGGTTTTTACAGCCCGTATCAATCCCCAGATTAATGTACAACACCAGCTTTTGCTTTGCTGCTTCATTATCATTCCAGGATGGCCTTTTCCCTGGCTGCACTGAAGCCGGTGCCCATACAGCAGTGAGACTTCTCCAAACATCGTCAAACATCTGAAGCCCAAACCCAAACACAGATCTCTGCCTGCCTTTTGACACAGGAGCAGCGAAAGGCATTAATATTCATTGACAGGAAAAAATTATTTAACTGGAATAATTATTTTAAAAATACCTTTTAGCAGAGAAGAATCATCTGTGGATCCTGCTTATAACAACCATTTACCTTGCAGGTCATTTCTGATTAATAAAAAATAGATCGAATTGATATTTAATGGGAATTCTGGCAAAGCTATTTAAAAGATACTTTTGCCCATTGTTTTGCATTTAGAAACATCCTGCTGTCAAACTCTTCAGTCTGATAATCACTGATGGACTAAATATTTTGAAATTCAGTTTTTGTCCCCTGGTTAGATGGGAATAGACACAGGATGATGGCTGTGCACAGCTCAGCTGTACCTGCAGGCTTTTGATGTTGCACTTTGGCTCAGATTTTTGTTCTGTGATTCCCACTCCTGTTTTTTGCCTGACTGCTTGTTAACAGCAGTGCCTGGGACAGTTCCCCTCGCTGGGGGAATCCACCACGATGGAATGCTGCCTCTCCATTTGTGCTCTCCCTCCCTGGATCCGACCCTTTCCCATCTCATGCTACGCGGAGCGTGGTGCCAGAATTTGCCTTCCAAAATCTGAAGTGATTTAATGTAGCATACCAAATGTCATCTGTACAATAACATGTAAAATGGGGAAAATGTGCAAGCACAGAGAATTGGCCTTGGAAGAGTCCCACAGAAAGAATTTTCTTTCAAAAGCACTGGCTTTATTGCACCCGGGGAAAGCACAGGGGAGTTCCTGCTTCCAATCTCTAATGACGTGCGAGTTCTTCACACTGGGCTGCTGAGTTTCTGCAAGGCACTTGACAAAACAACAGATGGAGAAAGGGAAAGAAAAGGGCTGAGACTTCTGGGGTGAATTTTACACCGAAGGCCATCACAGGAGTGGATTTTGCCTTGCTGGGTTTTAGACTGAATTCATAATGCCTTGAGAAACAACAGCCTTCTAAGAAGAAACTGGATATATCACATATTCACATTTCTTGGGAAAAGGAAGACATTAAGGTAGTTGCTGTTTCCTTCATAGTAATTTCCTATCTGGGACTTGGTCAACAGGCAGTATTAGAGTTGGGAAACAAGAAAACAAAAAAAAACCCCACAGAATCCACTGCCCCATTTTCCAAAACATCTACAAGCACCCAAGTCATCTGTTGTCCTGTTGACTACAAATTTGAATGATATCATGAAGCTGTCTCCAGAGAAATAAAAGGCTGAAGGCTCAGCAGAATATTTGATGTTCTGTGCAAGGTTCAGGCCAGTCAGACCCAAAGAATAAGAACGATCTCAATTTACCAGTATCTGCAACTGCTGCTGTGAAAGGAAAACAAGGTGCCAAACAGGCGAGAAAAGGAAGGCAACCATTAGACAAAAATTCTGTGTGGCACTGCTTCTCTTCAGAGAAAAGCATGAAAAAGGGTGTTGAGATGTTTCAACACCATCAGGAGTCAGAAGGCAGCAGAGAGTTGCTTCTTCAAGTGTGGCCAAATGAACTAAGACTTCTAAAGGGATCAAAATTAACTTGTGAGCCACTAAGAAGAAAAATTTTCAGTACTTTTGTTCTTTCAATGTCCCTCAGTGAAAATTCCCCTTTTTCTGTTGTTACTAAGGAAAGACATTCTGACTTGCTTCCAGAGCTTCCAGAGACTGAAGGAGCAGGAAAAGAAGTGGAATGGGAAGGATCACAAAAACTAGGAATCCTGGATTTGGCACCTCAGCCCTTGCCATCAAGGCAGCACCTGCCACCACTGTGCTAATCCGTGTGTCAGGCCATGTCCTGGCTCCTGCTCTTCTCCCTGGTGACAAATATCCTTACCCAGACAATTTCACAGCCATCTGTTAACTGGGCGAACACCACCACTCCACATTCCCAGGAAAGCCTCCACCTGGATGTTCCAGGCCAAAGGATAATTGAGATGCCGTTCGAAAGACATACCCAAAACAAGCTGGGTTTGAGAAGGGTGAGCCCGTCCGAGGTCAATTCCCCCAAACAGCACTAATGATCTTCTGAATAATGAATCGGGGCAGAGCAGCAGCTGGTGCAGAACCAGGAGTGAGAGGGAACAGTCAGTCTGGCTGCCAGATTAAAACCAACACAAACAAATCAACCAGCACCTTAAAAGAGTATGTTCTGCTTACCTGGCCACGCTGATGGCGCTTCATTTCAAAGGCCTGTTTGGGTTGTATCTAGTAATTGCCTTGTGTAAGATAATATTTCTCTCTTGTTTCACCTTTTAATGGCTGAAATGTTACTATAAAGGTCCCAAAAAATCTGAAAAAGCAATTAGTGTTGGCTTTTGCTAGCTTTTTGTTAACTCTGGTAAAAACCTGATTATATCGCACTAAGAAAATGATGAAACACCCAGTTCAGCTTCTCCCAAGTCTCATAGCATGGGTGAGGCAAATACAGACCTGGATAAATGCACCAGGAGAAGGGCTGGGGCACAATCCTTCCCAGTAAATGTCATTTATCCCGGGTCTGCTGCTTAGCAAGTCCTCTCTGGAACAAAGCAGGAGCATTTTCACTGTTTATTTGCCCAGGGAAGTTATACTGAACGTTAAGCACTGGGAGTGGAGGTGGGCGGTGTTTGGTGTTTTCCTTACAGCTTCAGTTAGGGAAGGCATCTCCAGCCAAGCCTAAACACATTTAATTATTTCACTTGCCTAAATGGGATTCTGGGTTTAATACCTATTGGGCTGTGTGCTCTCAGAAATACTGGGATTTTAAGCCAGAAAACATGGAAAAGAGCAATGAGCACAAGGCTGCAGACGCTGCCAGATCTCTGGTGCTTTGCAGCCATATGCTCTTTGTTCTGCTGCTGTCTGGGCAGAAGAATCACAGGAATTACATGAAAGAGATTCACCTTTGGCACTCAAGGAGATGCTTTTAAAAACAGCAGAAGGTGTCCCTGTGAGCCCAGTGCCCCTCTCAAGCTCTGAGAAGTCAGGAAAGGTGAGCAAGAGATCCCCTGGTTCTCCAGTGCTGGGTTCAGCCAGAAGCCCAGAGCAGTGCTCAGGCAAGTACTGACCCAAAGACCTCACTGAAGGTACTCACGCCTTTGCAAACTGAACTTCACAAGAATATGCAGGTAAAACTGCAATTTCTGACTACAGCCTGAGAGAAAAAAGGAAAAGCCAAGCATAAAAAAAAAAAAAAAATACGACTTTCCTCTCCTCTGGCAAAAGTTTGAAAAACTCAAAACTTCAGATGTGCATTTGCCATTTCTGAATGCAAAAATGTATCTGCATGGTGCAAGCCCAACTCTGAGAGCTGAGTAAGAAGTTTCTTTAACTAAGGCAAGGTAAACAGAGTTTCTGTTGTCCATTCATTTATTCTGCTCTTACTCCCTGGGGCGAAACTGCACCATCTCTCTTCTGTGCACAGCCCTGCTTCTCATTTTAGCAATTTGCTTATCGTTAGGCCCTGTACTGAGTTTACTGCTGGGAACCTGGAATCTTAGACCTCAGAAGATGCCATCATTCATGATCCTTGATATCGCCCACTAATCCAAACCCTATCTTTCATCTGCCGACAGGGGAGCCTAATACCACTCCATCACACCTTATCTACCTGAGTCCTATTTCCATTCTCGCTGCGGTCAGAAGAGCTGCACCCGTGCTGCAGATAATGCCCTGTTTTCGTTAAGAAGAATGAAAAATAGGATGAGGTGGAGGATGGAGATGCAGAGAGAATAACCATAAGGAGTTTGTGCTCCTCCTCACTGTTCCCTGGAGATTACAGGTGAGGTTTGAAGCTTAGGGAAATACACGTGGAAGTGTCAAATGTTTGACACCCCTTTTTGGAAGCAAGGTGCAAAGCACATTTGTCATATGCCATCAAGAAAAACACCTAATTCAACTGCAGTGATGGAATGCAAATTGTTTAAGAGGCCACAGTCCCCCTGGGGTGGAGAAATGGCCCTGCAGGGAGCTGACTGCTGAGGCCTCCTGCACACAGTGCCCAGGAGGGCTTTGCCAGGGGGGGCTTTACCTCCCTGTCTGATGCTGTGTTGAGCTGACTTTTGAGTTAATATAAATAATTCATGGCCCTTTTATCAGTTGTTTCTCCTACTTTGTCCTCTGCTTGATTTTGGTTCCAGCTGTCAGATTGCCTGGTGTCTCTCCAGTATAAATGATAAACTGATATTCCAGACACATTTGTTGTCATTTGACTTTTGCTAACAAATTCATACATTTCAGCACTTTAGTATTAATATATCCCAGGGTTAAATTACAGGAATTACAGTGGTTGTTTTATCATCACAAAGAATATTCTGAATTCTTTGTGCTCTGTTGGAGTTGTGAAATTATTTTGACATTTTTAAATCCCAAGAGTTATTTCCAAGATACAATGGAATTGTTCGGTGGCTTCCTTTTGCCTTTTCTTTAGCTTTGCAGTTAGTAATAATTTTCTTTACTAAGTAATGCCCATTAGCTACATGCGTAACCTCCTGAAAAATATCCAAAAGAGACTACAAGCCACTGTTATAATCCTATCACTCCAAAACTATTTGGGAGTTCCTTTGCAAAATGCCTTTAAAAACTCTGTGCACAAGAATTTTCTGTCAATGGCTGAGAGGCTTTAAGCAAAACAACCGCTCAAAGTATTCAACTCCTTTTCTAAAAAACCCTACAAAATCATGTGAATTTATCCTACTTAATTAGATTTATTAGGCACAAAATCTAAGCGCAAAGGAAGCATTTTCCAGGCAACTACAGAGAGCAGAACCCACTCCTCTTTGGAGTTTCCCTGTCACAAAGGAGTTCAATGAACGTGGATGGAGTGGTGTCACCTGTAGTACCCGAGGATCTGTCCCCAAAACACTACACGTGAATCCTTGACCCACACAGCTCTGCAGTTCAATACCCCACATTAACAGCTTCTGCTGCTTCCAAAGATTAGAAGTGCCCAGAGAAAATACCTGTGGTATCCATTCACCCCTCTGCTGCTCTCTAATCCCATTACAGCTGCACTGCAATGTTGGAGTGGTTAATTGAGCAGTTACGGAGCGTGGAGTACAGTTAAATGAATAGGAGATGAAGAGATGAGAGAGTCCAGGAGTGCCACAGGGAAAAAAAAATAGATTGAGAGAGACAGTGGGAGCTGCCGTGGTTAAGATTTATAAATCTTTCAAATTTAGGCTGAGATGTCAGTTCTGAGGAAAAGGAAAACCCCCAAATCAGGGGGGTTTTTATTCTGAATACTCAACCCCACTGTGTCATCTGGTTTAAAACATCCATCAGCCCAAAACATCTGCAGAGAAGGTGAGGGAGAAAAGCACCAAGACACAGAAAAATCCATTGTGCAGACCCTCCTTCCTTAAGACACCAAGCTCAGAACTGCCACATGCAGTAAAGCTGAATTTCTGTCCCCCGCCCAGAGCTCCTGACTGACAGAGAAGCACAGATTTCAAAGCAGAAGGTGGCAACTGGAAGTGTCAGGAGAGAAGAACGGAAGAAAGAAGACAAGTGCCCAAGTCAGCAAAGCACTCTCAAGAGAGAAGACTTTGAAGAAATGAGTCATGGCTGGTTTTTGGCAATGAAGACAAACAGCAGGTTAAAACCAAGCTGGAGACTGCTCCTTTCAGAGGGGCACCTGACCCTGTCAGTTTGCACGGGCTCTCACCACATCCCACCGACTCTCCTGCTGCAGAACTGAATCTGGGGAGGAGCAGAAGGCTGGAAGAAAAAGCAACGGAAACCTGGCAACTGCAAAAACCACAATGATCAGCTTCAGCGAAGCAACTACAATGAAAGCTTACTTCTAGAAGCAAGCATAAGAGATTAAATGCTCTTGTTTCTTCCTCTGTCAGTCTGCTTTATAGATTTCTCATGTGACACTTGACACCTGAGCAACAGTGAATTTAGTAACTAGTTTTCTTTGTTGACAGCTGTATCAGCCTGGATATGCAAATCATACATCATAATATTGAAACGGTCACAGTGTTTATTACAACAACACCAAACGCAATGCAATTCTCTCCTGTGCAGTCAGTCAAGCACAGCCAGGGAAGTGTTCAACAGCTGCTGGAGGTGAGAATGTGTGACCACAGGCAGCGCTGCCTCAGGAGGTGAACCGGTCAGAGGCAGGCACCAGGCCTGGTTCTGACACAGGGCAGCCTCTGCTCAAGCACCTCCCCCTCTGCGTTTGAGGGGTTCCAGAAGCGCCTCAACAGCCACAACTGCTTTCAGGAAGAGCACGGAGGATCCAGAAATTGAGCCTTCCTTCACCTTGGCCTCCCAGCAAGCCTAGTGTGAGAAACAGGCTCCTCACACATGTCAGGACCCTCACAAACCCCAGCATTTTCTTTTGGAATGAAAGTGTGAGAGCAAGGTTTCAAAAAAGTGTGCACTTTGATGCTCTTTGATCCTATGGAGAGTTAGACCTTGTACAGAGACCTGCCCCATAGGTTGTCTCCCAGCCCTCTTCAGGAAGCTTGGCCAATATGCAAATCAGAATATGAGCTTTGTTTCTCCATTTGTAACACATTCCTTCACCAGGAACTCAAGGAATGAAAGCCAAGCAGAAGAAATGTCTCCAGTGCACAAGTCAACGTGTTCCCATCTGAACAGACGTCCTCCCTTTTCTGTCACCAAGCAAACACACTCTGGCATGACTCAACTAATGCACAAACATGATAAACCTACTGGAAGCAAAACAATTGTGCTTTTCCTTTCTGGTATTATTACATATGCCAGATAGATGATAATGCTGAATGCAATGCTTTATTAATCAAAGCTGAGGTGGGTGCCTTTCTCAGTCATTAAAATTTCATGTTTGCAGCTGCTGATCACCTAACACTACCTTTCAAGCTTTGCATTTTCCTTTTATTTGACAATTCATTAGCCATTTGCCTGTGCTATTTCCCCAAGAATGTTATGCATTAATTTTTCAAGTAATAAAGATACTTAACTGTACACATCTAAAGTTTCTTGCCTATGAATGATCTTGCTTTGATGGATGTATTTAATCGAGACTTTTTTTTTTACCTCTACAAAGCTGTGCACCCCAGAATTTCTCACATCGCAGACATGCTTTTATCACTCAGGTAAACATCCTCAACATGATACAGCACAGACTTCAAACCCCTCTCACCACAGAGACACAAAGTGGTCTCCAGCATCCTCTTCTCAACTGACTGAACAACTCCCAAACATTCAAAGCTGCTGCCCAGGCTGCAAACCAGCAGTTTTCCTAATGGGGAAATACTCCAGGTTCTTTCACTAAATGAGGTGGATTCAAAGGGCAGGTTTTAAAGATGTCTCTGGAATCCAAGTACAAGTGTTCCAGCACCAAATACAGCTCTCAGCTGCAGTATTGTACTATTCTACCCATTCACCAGTGGAAATTCCTAGCAATTCCACATAAGATACATCCTAAAAATTCCTTACAAAACATCTGAATTATAAGAAAAAACTGATTTTTTTTTTGCCTTTTATTACTTATTCTAAATTGATGGGGTTGGGGGACAAGCTTTTGCAAAGCTGCCACATCTAAATAATGATCTGTGAAATCGCATTTATGATAAATTGTACAAGCAAAGGTGATTAGAAGGTAGGAAAACAAAGACTTTTGGAACCTGCCTCTTGTGCCAGGTCACCAGTAGCACGGTATTAGCACAGATTCATTGTCCAGCCCCTGCTGCAGCCAAAAAAGTAAGAGCAGTAATTACCTGCACAACACACACAGTTTCTTCCCCAAAACTGCACTGTTTCACTCAGTCCCTGCCTTAAAACTCAACCAACTGTGCGTGTATGAACAGAGCAGGGTTTGCTCAAAGAATTAAAACTCTCTCCAGAGTCATGACTTAACTCTGACCTCCAGGAAAAAATATCTTCCAAGGAAAGCCACAAGACCTGAACACCATCAAAGTTACCAAGCACAGCCAGTGAACCCACAGGGCAGAACCAGAATCCTGGATAAAACCATCAAGCATTAACCAAGTAACAGTCCTTATTTTCCTATTGTGCCCTACAAAGTATTTTACAAAATGCTATTATTCCTTCTGGAAGTTCACTGAAGGTGCAGTTAGAAGCCATCTAGGGCTACTGTCAAATGCTGTTCAAGAACAATCCTATTTGTTTTCAGCACCTGAACACGAACAGACCTTCAATTATTGTGCTGTCCATCCAGCTGGGGGAGATGGTTTCAGCCCCTATGTTTTAGGGGGCAAATGTGCCTCTGGATCACCTATGAAGGATTCCACATCCCCATCCAACATGCAGCACAACCTGCCAGGCATTCCACAGATTGCTCACTGCTGATTTTTCTTTTTGAGAGAATTAACAATTTCTTCTGTGCTCAAACACTGCAATGCAGAATTGGAAGGAATGTCCTGGGTTCAGTGTGCTGCTATCATAATGATCTCATCACATCATATTTCTCCTCAGGGCATCACATTAAAAATCACAAGGAACATCTTTAAATGCTGAAACATTTTCTGAATATTAAATAATTTCTAATATAATTTAAATTGTTTCCGAGATCCCTACAAATATATTTTTCCTTTTTAAAAAAATCAACCTGTTAATATCTGAGTGTTAAAGGCCAGGACTTCACAAGCAATTTAAGCTCTTGAATAACTTGAAAGATTCCTCTATTAAATATTGAAAATTCCTTCCAAAGTTTAAAATTACAGACATTGTGAATTAGGATGGTAGAAGTAATACCCTCTCTTCCAAATCTCATCCTGTTTTCCTTGTTCAGATGGTGTAATTTATTATGGAGTGAATAATTCATGACTGCTGTGAGACCTTGGCCAACCCTGCACAAAATCAGCTGTGAACAAGGCACTGTTTGAACTTTAGGCCCCTTTGCTGTGGTTGCCTTCACCTCCCAGCATTCCTTGTTTATTGGCTGGCACGTTCTTCTCAAGCCCTAAATCACCAAAATTTGCAGAAGAACCTGCCTCCACACTTATCCAGCAAAACAAGAATATATAACACAAGCTAAAATCTATGAATTTTAGAGCATTCATCCCATGCTCTGAACTTCCAAAAGGAATTGTAGCTGATTTTTCAAATATCTTGAAGGCAAAAGAATCATTTTATCACCGGAAATTAGTGAGATATAGATGTTCACTCAGAGGTTTTGAGCTTTTTTTTCCCCCCCAAAATACCTTAATCTACAGAAAAATAATAAATACTTAAAAACATCCCACGAACCCTAATCCTCATAGTCTGGTTTCAGGAATTCAGAGTATCTTTTTAACTTCTTAGAAAATAACAGCTCAAAAAAGATACTGAATTCCCTGCACCTTAATCTTCCTTTTAGTCCAGAAGAGAGACAGGGAAAGGGCAAAAAGGTGTGGAAGAACCCAAGATATTAATCACAATGGCAGCAACAGCCTGAGTTCTGCCTCAAGTCAAGAAAAATCTCACGTACACCTCGCATTTCTGACTCCAGATCCTGGGAAGCAAGTTAGATATTGATGGAGGAACGAAAGGCATGTGACTAAGGGAATACAGATTCATTTCAGACAGTGGTCTGAGACATGGGAGCGAGCTAATCCATTGCTGCCTGGTTTTCCTAATAACATTTATCAGTGACTTTGGGAGTTATTTTTCTCTTTTCCACATGCTAGACCTCAACAATGAAAAGCTGTAGCCATAGTAACCCTGATGCTGTTATTAGGGAGAACTGTACATCCACTCAGGGAAAAAAAAAAGTGGGCTTAAAATGAAACATCAGCACTGAAATGGCAAGGGCGGGGGAAAGGTATTTGCTGTGTGTTGTAAAAGCAAATACATCCAAGGACCAATTCAGCATCGGTGCCAATAAAATAAGCAGGTTGTGCTGCTGCTGCTTCTTTTTTATTTTTTCTATTTTGTAACGACTCAGGCGGTTATGGCAAAGAGGCCAGAAGGCCAAGAACGTCACCTGTGATATCCCACCCCCGCTGACGTCAATGGTCTGTCTCAGGGTGATTTTGTAGGGACAGGATTTGGGTCACAGTTTACCTCTGGGGAGAGTTTCTGAGCAGGATCAAGTCGGCAGGACACTGAGAAAGCATCTACGGCAGTGCAAACTTCTGTACCTCCACCCCGAGTGTATCCTGGGTGTAGGAGATGCAGCCATGCCACAGCTATAATCCTAAATCCTAACCTCCTAAATTTGTTTTAGGAGAAGCTTTCAAAATCACCTGGTAGTAAGAGCGTGGGTGAAGACCACAGCAACATTTCTCTCCCTCCATGGGATCCCTTTGGAAAGCAATGTCTGTGCATTTGGCACTTCCTTGAACTGACTGTGTTTCCCTACCTCATCACTGAGCTCTTAACTACACTAAACCCCAATTACAGAGTGACAGCAGCATGAGGCATTTATTGGATAAGTTCTCCTCTACCCCCCTTCCACGCCATCACACCCTGCAGAGGAGATGCAGAAGAGAGGCCCCAGATATGTGAGATATTCCATTATCCACACAATTTCCCACAACACCCCTAAAGTCAGGTACTTCCTGTGGACGGCTCTGATTTGGCAGCAAGAGCAAGGTCAGCGTCCGAGCGTTCCCCAGGGAAGGGAAGCACCAGCTGGTGAGGGACACGGGCACAGAGCCACTTTGCAGCTTCTCCAGCGGCACCAGTGACCCGACAAGAGCGGCTTCAGGAGATCATCCGTGCCCCGAAGAGCCACGGCTGAACCCTGTCTGTCAGTACCCCTACAGATGGAACTGCTCATGGCTGCCATCCAAACTCTGCAAGGCTTTTTAACCAGCAACCCCAAAATAAAAGAGCAAAGCCCAGGGACACCTGCAGTGATGCCCAGCATGGCACTGGCTTCTCCCTGCCTTTACTTTAGAGTTCCTACGAATATACCCTGATTTCTTTTACAGCATTTCTTTTGCATATTCCCTGCTGGAGCAAATGATAGCACTATAAATGCCTCAAAAAGCGTTTAATTTAGATTTAATAGGGCAGTAAAAAAATCTATGGGTTCTAAAAGAACACTCAGATCAGTTTAATGAGTACATGGGATAAATCTGGGCAAGAAATATTCCATCAAGACAACACAGTGCCAGGTTTGGAGTTCATTACCTGGGAGATATACTTGCTTACTTTACATTTGTAATTAAATTTGCAATAAAAGTTGCAACTCAACCGAATCTCAAACCCCTGTTTTTCGATGTGAATTAGCAAATGGAAGTGCAGAAAACCCAGGAGCACTTCGTCAGCTTATAGTCATTGTGGACAGTTAGTGAAAATCAGCCCCTGAAGCTCCTGCACTTGGCACAGCCGGAATGCTCTCACTCGCCAGATTCATTTCCAGGAGTTGCCCCGCTGAGGATGAGCTTTAATCAGCAATCCAACCATGCAAAACCTACCCTGGCTCTGTGTCTCCCTCTCCACCTCCCTTCTCCTTTTGTTTTTCACAGCATTCTTCCTTTTTAACCCATCTGCAGTAATCACAGCTCGGGATCACCTCCTGGCTTTTATTCCTGCTTGGAGGTGTCTTCAATCCCCATTTTTTATCCTGGGAGCTACTTCTGGGCCTAATCCTGCAGCTGCCCTGCATGCAGGGGTGCAGCCAAACCTTCCCTCTCCTCTTCAACAGAGCTGAACAAACAAAGGCAGTGACAAAAAATATTCTGGAAGTGCCCACAGCCTCAATCCCTCCAGGAAGGAGAAGGGATGGAGCAGCACAGAAAGATGGGAGCAGTGTCAGAGCAGCCTTGCTTTCTCTCAAGTGGGGCAGCAATGGGCCCTCTCTCAAGACTGCACTTGAAAATTCTTGTTCCAAACTGTGCTTGCTGACACAGCTAATAAATGCATTAAGGGACTTATTAGGGAAGATGGATTTTGAAACATATACCTTTGCCATGTGGTTACTTTGCCTATGAAGTTCAATTAGCAGTACCTACTTCAGAGAGACCATGGAAGGTGCATTTATAATTAATTTATGTCCTGCATTTTAAGGTACTCAGAGGAAAGGCATCCTAGGGGCACAGTATTACTATTACTAGCATGTTTCTGCACTGGCTTGTAAATATCTGTCCTACTTCTCATTACTTTTCCTTCATTTTCAGTGAAATTATCATATTTTTGGCAAAAAAAAAATGCTAATTGTATGAAACCTTGGGAACAAAAATGCTTAAATAAGCTTGGAAATTAGATTTTCCTTCATAATTGAGCATGTTTATTTCGGGCAATAGTACATGTAAGCCAGAAGAAAATGGGAATATAAAAATATATAGGATGTCTGCCACATAATGGCTCCTTGCAAGAGGAGGAATAATAAATATTTAATAGAAATGCAAATATAAAGCCATCCGAGAAGCAACTTTTGCCATAATTTCACAGGGAGAGACCAAGTGGAGATGGGTTAACACCCTAAACCTCCTTCAGGGAGCTGGGCCTTCAGCACTCCATCCCCCTCACCTAGCAAGGATTGAGCTGAATTATTTATGTTTTGGAAAACTTTGGCAGTCTGCATCCATCAGTCCAGCACAGGAGATGCAGTTACTGCCTGTTGTTCCAGCCAGTGCTGTCTGACAAGCTCAAATCCAACAGAACAGCTCCTGCTTCCAGCCCCAGGAATTCTCTCCTTGCCTCTCTGAGTGCTGGCAGGTGAAGGCACCTGCAGGAAGCAGGGGCTGGCGCAGTGGCACCAGCAAGGACAGAAAACTGGGTTGTTGCCTCAGACTCTGGCAGCAGCTCTGGAGGAGCTGTGTCCAGCAGCAGATGAAAGGACCTCAAGATTGTGCTAGGTTGTTTTCCTATCTCTTGGATGTCTTTCGATACACGGGATCCAAATGAATGGGTTCCCTGTAAGAATTAAATACTGCAGCCTATTTAACTGATCCTATCGCTGAGCACCTAACAGGAAGCATAAATCATTTTACTCCTTGCTTTCTTAGTAAAACAAAGTCTCTTTTTCTTTGTTTTTAGACCTCTTGTTTAGATCAGTTGAGAATCTTCAGTTAGAGAAATCTGCATGGACCACCGATTAGGATTTGCTCTGGATGCCCCATCCTCCTGTGCTGCAGCAGCACTTTTCTTTTAGAAATGAAGATTAATAGAGTGTAATTTGGTGGGCAAAGCCAGAGCCATCAGCCTGTGGTCATTTGCTCAAAATGCAGGTTTAACATGGAAAAAATGACTTAAACACACCTGGCTGGGAGTACTGGATCGTCAGGGCTCCAGCTGCTGGGCTGAACTGTTTTGAGGAGCTAAGGTGAGCAGGGTTCATCCTCATCCACAAAGTTATCACAGGGTGAACTCAGCAGGTTTCTTTGTTTTCTCCCGGAAAAAAATATAAAATTGGAGATGGAGTTAAAACTCAAATATTTGTGGCACCACATCTCTGCCAGAGCACTGCACCTCTGAGCAGAAGTCCAGCACATTTATAATTGTTAAACATCTACCCAAACTCCTTCATTGTTTGAAATAAGGTAGCCACGAGCACAAGAAACTTGTATGGGAACCTGATGCTGCTTCCCCTATTTGTCCTCAGTTCTTCCATAGGCCACGGAAATAGGAAGTGCCCAAACTTGTAAATGGGGTGATCTCACCAGAAAAAGGTGCTTGAGAGTGACGCTGCCACACCCAAACTGGTGTCACCTTGTGACATCTCACAGCAGGCACAGAACTTATCCCAGTTTCCACCACGGACAGAGGGGCTTTTGTAGTCCTTTTTTTTTTTTTTTTCTCTGAAATCTAACACAACTGACAAAAGTATTTTTGTGTTTGGCCTTGAAAAGAAAAGGTGACTTCTCCCACCGTCATGTCTGCAAACTCACTCTGACACCCGAAAGCAAAGCTGGGATATTTCTGGCTCTTCTATCTCTGACAGCAACAAAAACACAGCTTCTTAAACTCTGCTGGAGAGCCACGAAGAACTTCAGCCTCAGGAGACTGGTGCCCTTGGACATCCCTTGCCAGGAGAGTGTGCCTGGTCCTCTGCAGAGGGAGAAGGGCTTTTCCAAGGAGGAACCCAGGCTCTGTGAAACCAGCTGGATAAGGCCTTGAGCAACCTGGTTTAGTGGGAGGCGTCCCTGCCCAAGGCAGGGCCAGTTGGGTCTGGATGATCTTTAAGGGCCATTCCAACTCTTTATCACTCTGTGATTCTGTATCCCTTGTTTTTGATACTATCTCCCATGCTCTGTTTGAGCCCTGTCCCACAGGCAGCTTCCTCAGGGCCACTCCTGGGGAATTCACTGCTGTTTTTCTCATGTTCAGGACTCACTGAAGGGTTTGATACACACAACATTGCCTCCTTCACCTTATCATATTTTAAAGGATCCTGGTTCAGTTTTTCTCCCGGGCTGTCTTGTGGTGCAGGACCCAGCATGGCCCCATTTCCCTGTGTCTGTATGATTTTCCTTTTGAGCACATTCCTGGTGGAAACCAGGGTAGAAATTCCCATCTGCTTACAAATGCTCTGAGCAGCAGCAAAGGACCAACCCCTCCCCATTAGGCACCAAATACATTTAAGCCGATCTGTAGCTTGCGAGATTCTTGTTCACCTGACACTGAAAGAGTTGGTGAAATTCAGGATACAAGGCAAAAAAGACATCCTACCATTTTTCTCCTTCTCTGTTCTACTTCTGTAGAGCAACCCCAGGGAATGTCTTCACTCTCTTTATAAGCTGGAAGAAAGCTGAGGCATCAGCCATGAATTTCTGCAGTGCCAAGGTACTTCAAGCCCCCTCTTTTCCTTCCTGGGCATGCCATAGCCTGGACACAGCGGTGGGACAGCAGCCAATAGAGCAATGCCAGGCATTCCTGCCAGCAGCAGCTTCTTTATACCTCTGGAACAGTGCAGAGAAATAACAGTGTCACCAGAGGTATATCTGCATTCAGCTTCTCCTGTTAACACCCAGCACAACTGAGCATCTTAATGGTCTCTCACCAAAGGGCTGTACTTGGATCTTTTTCTTGTTCACTGCTCAATAAATAATAACATTTTTTTTTCATGGACTTAAATTCAAATATTGTATCCAAGGTGCATACCTGTGAATAGTTTCCCTGTAGGCCAACTCCTCTTTTGAGAAGGATTTGGTAACAAGTGGAATGGACAGGCTGATTCCCAGCCAATTATTTATTCAGAGAAACTTCTCCTGCTTGTGAGCAGACTGCAAAGTCCTCAGGTCTGTTTCTCGCTCAGAATTATTCATGGCTTCTCTCAGCGACAGATAGTTGGTCTGCAAAAGCGTGCATTTCACAATTTTTCACCCAAAGAAAGCTCAGTCACTCAGGGATCTGGGAACGTGACAATCCATACCAGAAATACAATGCTGTGCTGCACTTTGGACACTGACAATGCAATACTGTCCTGAAAAAAGAGCTAAAGATGCTCAGATTCTAGGAAAAATGCTGGGTTTTTTAGTCCTTACCTGGACAGCTTTGTCCTGTATTTCTGTAAGGGGAAGGCCAGCTGGATTGTTCCAAGAGCCAGAGCTTTTAGATGTTGATCGTTAATCCCAGTACCCCAAATAGCAGATATCTGACACATTTTTGGCTGCAGAGGGTGATGAACTACGAAAAAGAAAACTGTATTTCTTCTCCAAAGACAACCTCTGACCCACGACCTGTTGCTTGTTTCAGACATGTCATCTCGTTAACCATAAACACGCATTACATTGCTCTTTTCCTTAAAAAGGTACTGCAAGATCCCTATCCCAGTGAAGTCCACTGGAAATCTGCTATATGGTCCATCTAGGTAATGGCATTTTTTCTTACTCCACAGTGGACCATAAGAACTATCATCTTTGATATGGTACCTCTTATGCAAATTTATCCTGGATGTTTTTATTTCTCAGCAATAAACATTTGGAGAGTTTGTCTTCATAAACTCCTGTTTAACCAAGCTGTATATTTACACAGACATAATTCGCCAGTCCCTTTGTTCACTCAACAGCATCCAATTATCCTCTGAACTCCTTCACGGAGCACTTAATTTCTGACTTTGGCAATTCCTACTGTATTTCAGCTAACCTTTGTGCTCGGGCTCTCTACCATCTGTTAACAGCTCTGGCCTTGAAGAGCTGCAGACCCACTGACAATTCCCACCACATCCCTTCCCTGTGGGGCACCAGGGCCTTCCTGCCCAGCTGTGCACTTGCCTTCCTCACCTGGCCTCTGCTGCATCCCCACCTTTCCTAACTCAAGAATTTTTCTTGCTCTCTAACTATTATTCTGCCCCACTGGTAAGATCTGATTCAGTTGTGTTTATTGGTGCCTGGTGCCCTCTGCAAACCTTTACATCTTCCTTCCTACGAATGCTGGGCTACACTAACACATTCCCTGTAACCATGTGTTAACATTCAGTCTATTTTTATTTTTGCAGAAATGCTAGCACTGACTCAGAATTGCTCTTGCTTCAGCACCAGGGGAGGAGGGAGAGAAAAGATGATTTTGCAATTAGTGATGCCCAGCTCTGCTCCTCCTCAGGAGCTGACCAGCTTTTGCAGCAGCAGGTCAATGCTCAATATTTGGAAAACCTCCCTGGATTTTCTTCACTATCCTTACAAGTATAACTGGATGCAGAATGATTTACAAACAACTTCATTGTGTAAACCTTGAGAAAAACAGAAATATTTTAGATAATGATCAATATTTTGAGGGGGAAAAAAAACCCCAACCCCCTAAAAAAACCCATAGAAAACCCCTACCAACTACTTGGATTAGGATATGGAAGATTTCATTTACATGAGGGCCCAATATGTTGTGAAGTCCTTAATAAATGGCTTCAACTTTAAGCATTAATCCACATTTTAAAACACTCCTCGAGTGTCCTGACTCCGTTTTGGACACGCCTCTCTCAGCCCTCCCCAAAGAGCACCTGTTTCACTCTGGCTGGGATGATGTAAGGCAAGATCCATATGTTAAATGCGAGGGTGTCCTCTAGCGGTGGCAGGGCTGGATCTTTTCCATGGGACACAGGCAACCCATGAGGAAAGGATCCGGGAAGGCTGATCCCTGTGCCACCCCAAACTCAGGCATTTGCTCTTTATGCAGTGTTTCTGCTTTCCTCTTGCACCTTTTTAGTTTAATTTGTTTTGTATTTCACTGGCTCCTGTGGGATTTCTTTTTCACTCAGTAATGTCCATACAAAAATAGCAGCTACAACTTTCCCTAAAGACAGTGCTGGGTTAGGAGATGGTGAAGTCATTTGAAAACACCAAAAGTTCAAAGTGGAATAGTTTCATTTTGAAATCTGATGCCACTTTTACCAGAAATCTGCACTTTGATTTTCACCAGTGCAGAGTAAGTCATTAACTCACAGTGTTCACCACCAAACTGCAAACCCTGCAGCCTTCTGTCCCTTCCTGCAGCTCAGCTACAGGTCAGCAGTGCCACACTGGGGGCTCAGGACACACAGAAAATACCTGAACAGCATTTTTCAGAATGCCTCCTGGAACTAATTTCACACGGCAGGTGGCAGTAGGTTGTTCCACTCATTAATTTTCATTGATAATTAAATTATTATTTTTAATATAATTAATTAAGCCTCGGTAGCATGGGTTTGGTTCTGTTCTCAAACGATTTATCTTGTGAAAACCTTGCAGCCATTCTCACAAAGATTTATGGTCCTGTTTGTGTGTCTGTATAGGAATAGAAAAGGACTGGCAGCTGCTCTTTTTGTGCTGTGCCATCCTGTGGATTTGTTGGCATTTAATCAAAAGGAAAAGATTTCTTTCTATATGTTGCTACAAAATAGCAAGAGGTGATACACAGTAATTACAGACAAGAGATTGAGCAGAGCAAAAGGAAGGAGAAATCCATCTCTGTTCTTTCCCCTGTTCTGCTTTTTCTTTCCAGGGAGAGAGTTGAAGGAAAATTTGATGTGGTTTCTTTAGAGCAATAAAGACCAGAAATCCTGCACACAAATCAAGATGCAAATGTGCTCGTCAGTGTTGCTGTGCTGCCAGAGAAGGAAAGGAAAGCGCTGGAGCTCCTGGGAGAACAAGGACATCCCCAAGGGTACCCCGACAGGCAATGCTGGAGGTCACATTCAGGCTGCCCATACATCCTTCAAGCAAACGCACCAAACCACAGCACCGAAACATTTTTGTTTTCTGAAGCTGGTCTGAAAACGTCCTGGGAACCACGAGCGTTTGGGAAATTTTCCATCCTGCCAGTTCTCTCCCTGCAGTATAATGCCCTTGCTGCCAATTTGCAGTCTACAGAAAACAACATTTGTTTTAACCTAAGGCTGTTTTTCAAACCCCTGGATGACTTCAGGTCACCTGAATGAACTGTACGGTTTTGTGTGAAGTTTCATTTTTCCTGCTCCAAACAAACCGGTGGAAAACACAGTGATACAGAAATTGATGGACACAGCCATTGTGCGATGAAAGCTCGCTGATGTGGGAACAAGACTGTGAGGAAACGAGTTTGAATGATGTGTTTGGGTGTCAGCCTCCGGCAGATTACAAAGTCCTGCAGTAAATGTGATTCCTTTCACTTCTGACAGTTTGGGGAAAACAAAGGTCGCAGTTACCTGCTGTTTTGGATACTAGAACAGCTTGCCAGTGGAACATCAGATATTAATGATATTGGTGTTTTAACCTGATTCAAGTCTTCCACCTCTGCTAAGGAAGCATCTGCTGGTGTCACGAAGTGTAACTGAGGTTATTGATCCATGACTCAGCTGCAAACAGTGGGAGCTTCCCTGACGCTTCTCAGGCTCGGAGGATCTCGGGAGCTAATGGCTCCAGCCCCACACTTTTTCCCCAAAGGATCTGCCAGGGCTGACCCAAGCAGGGAGCTGCCCAGCTGCACGGCCCGATTCGTGCTGACTGTCCAATATGCACATCCCCATCTCTGACTTAAACCTCCTGGGCACGGTAATGTCCCCATGCCAGCACACCTCACTCACCCCATCTACGTGTTCATCCTTCCCTTCTGATTATTTCCAGGTTCTCTGGGACTGTTTCCAATGGATATAATTGTTAGTATTACATGCTAATCCTGAAAGTATATTGTCCTTCCTAATATTCTCACTCCTTAAAACACAGGGTATTTAACAGAGAAGAAACACAGTTTGATGTCTATATTCTTCCACTTTTGTAGAAAACCTTCTTATTTCCAGTCTCTCATGACAATGTGCAGTGGCTAAAATGTAGAATACTTTTAAAATATAACAGTAATAAATATTTTAGAGGTAACTCCTTATTGTAGGACTTAGTTATGCTAAAAAAATTAAGTTACCTCAGTTATATGACTTCAGGTAGAGTCATAACATAAATACTCTTGATAGCCAGGTTTTACAGTGCAAGCCAAGAAAATGTTCTATATAAACAGAGATAGGAAAATTATTTATTACTGTCGCTGGCCAGTGTTAAGTGAACCTTTCTGCATTCTTCGTACCACCTAAGAACAAGCACAATTCTCCTTTGCCTCATACCCAGTGACCTCACATGGTAGTCATGCTGAATTATGAGCCTAAACAGGCATCAATCACTGTGGAATTCCACAACTCGTTAGCTTAAAGGTGGGTAAAATGCTTTTTTAAACAAAAACATGAGGGGGGGAACAGGGAATGAGTGAGAAATGTGATGTTATATAATTAACATCAAAATTGCTCATACATATCTTGTTATAGCTCAACATCAGCAAGGCTGGTAGAACCATCCTCTTAAATAAAAAAAGTAAAAATGTTTATACTTAGTAATTCCCATTCATTAATGCTAAGTAGCTTGAAACAGTTCCAGTACCCAGCGCAGCGTTGTTGGCAAAGCAGCCTCCAATGCTGTGAAAATGTTCTATTTCTGTAATGCAATTTAATCGGTATTAATTCACTTCTTTTTCACTGAAAGGCCGTAATCACCAGAAAGACTCTTGGTATTCATAGAGGAGCAGTGTGCGTAATTCCATCAGAAATGCACTGCACTCCAGGATTAAGGATAGCGTAGCTACAGGCTTCCAAAAATCTGTCCCGTTACACACCAATGTCTGTCTTACAGAGCTTTCTGACTCATCTATGCTTATCTAGTTTAAGGCAAAGCTTGAGGAAATATTTTTATTATTAAATGACTAAAAGCTCTATTATTCAGCATAACAACATCCACCAATACAGTTATTTCTCTCTCGTTAAGTCAAATGTTCAACTTAATTAAGGAAATTCTCAGGGAAAATCTGATTTCTGTCAGCCAGTGGCAGGCACACAGGCTCAGAGAAAACAGCTGCTCTTTAACAAAAATCAGGGCATTTTGCAAGCGTCAGACTGTGGCTTTATGCTTCATTTTGCTCTAGCAATTCAGTTTCATTAAAGAACGCAAGTAGAGATGCATTGAGGTGCAACAGAAACTTGGGCCAAAACAGGAAAAAACCAGAAAGCAGAACTGAACACCTCCTTGTTTCAATGCAAGCCCTCGAAGGGCTCCTTCTATGTGCTATTTGCTTTCTTTCTGCTAAACCCCCTGGCCTCTCCTCACTTGAAAGCTGCTGAAGTTTTCAGCTAAAAACCTGGCGAGCTTCAGCCTTAAGGCTTTAACCACCTAAGGAAAAGGTTTCTTAGGTTCACCTAAGAAAAACAGGTGTTTCTGACAAACATAATCTCGGTCTCGCTTCACCAACTAAAGAGATTGTCTCTATAGGAAGAGCAACAGTAACAACTAATCTTCATTAAAGCTCTTCACCGAGAAACACAATGGAAAACTTGCATCTGAACCTGTAATTGGTCACTGACAATTATTTTTTCCCCCCAAAAAAACTTCTTGTTTTCATTAATGATAAAGCTGCCCTCATTTTTATGCCATACCCTGTTTTCAGGTGTGTTGGCAGCACAGCAAAGCCCATGGCTCTCACCTAGGCACCCCCCAAAAAAGCCAAAGGAGAATTTTCACAGCACCAGGATGGCTCTGAGGTGATCCCTGCGATGCACAGGGTGTCACTCGAGGCCCAGCAGAGCCGGGCCCAGGGAACTCATCCACACAGGAAAGTCAAGGAAGCGCAGGATCCTCTGTTGCCAGTCGGCAGCTTGCCCATTCCTTGGGGCTGGGCAGAGCTGTCTCCCCTCGCACACTGCTACAGTTGGGTCTGTCAGAGCCTCCCTCACACCTTTTTTTCTCCCTTTTTTGGAACTAAGCATGTCTTTCAAACACAGCCACCAGCACCTCCCTTGTTATGTGACAGCTCTGTGATAAATCTGCCATGAGGCTGACATGAACACATGAAAGATTTTGCAACTCCCTAATCCATCTAAGAGGTTTCAGCTCCATTTTTTCACCTGTAAGGAAAATGCCTGAATGGCATTTGCATGAGAAAAGGGGAAAGGGGAGAATCAGAGCTGAGAATTCCACTCCACCCTGTAAAACCCAAACACACCGTGCTCAGAATCTACGAAGAGCAGAGCATATGTGTGTAAAACTCACTAACCCAGTGATCAGGACATTCTCCTAGGAGGAGGATTTATGTGTCTTTTATAGAAAGCCATGGCTGGATAAAATAAACTAGTCCCTGGAGATGGCACTGAAAAGCCAATGTTTGCTGCCAGATGGCACAGCACACACACAGGGCCTGTGGGAGCTCCCCCAGCTTCCAGCAGAGCTCTGTGCCCCAAGGACACTCGAAATACCAGGGAAGAGCACGCGAGCGCAGCAGCGGCTTCCGTGTTGGGCAGCACTTGAGCTGATCACCAAAGCGCCTCTGCCTCCAGCACAAACACTTCCTGACGCAAAACCAATTGCTACACGTACCCCTCAGCCTTCAGACAGACCAAGATACGGATCTGATTCTGTTTTTATTTTTATAGGCCAGCACAAAATGAAGTGTGAGGAGGCTGATAAATGCAAAGAGCATGGTGCCATGGTTACCAGTGACATTAGATCCCCGGCTGAGCAAACTGCTGCAGGAATGATTTCTGTATAAACAGAATTACTCCATTATGTCAGCTGTGTGTCTATAAAACGTGATGCAATTGGATTTCACAGATGCAGGAGCTGGTTGGTGTTTGCTTTGCCTGCGTGGAGATGCCTCAATGAACTCTTCTGCTCTGCTCAGTGGTCACACTCCTTCCACTCCGACTTCTCCGACCACACCAGCTCTGCCCTGACTCCCAAGGCATGGACTGGCACTGAGCTAGCTGAAATTGTGACTCTGCCATATCGTTCCAAGGAAAATAAAATGTGCCAAAAGCAGTTTCATTTTTCTCTCTCTCATGGGAAATACACAATTTACCTTGCATGACATAGTAGAGGCCAAACAAAACTCTGGAATCCTGGAAACCTGAGTCATTCCTGTCTCTGGAATTGCAAGCATAGCACGATACTGGTTGCAGTTTGTCTGGTCTAACCATGAGCCAACGGCAGAGCAGGCTGCTGGGGCTGGTCCAGCCGAGCTGTGACTACATCCAAGGATGGAGATTTCACAGCTGCTCTGGGCCCCTGCTCCACGTTTTCCCAGGCTCACTGAAGCAGGATTCCACGGGGCAGGTTTGTAAGACGAAGCAAAGCCTCATCATCTTGCTTTGCTTCTGTTTTTGCTACTGCAAAGTGGAAACAGCATTACAATCATCCTTTTTAAAGTGGTCAGAGACCTGCTGATGAGAAGCATGGCACTTGTCATTTCCACTTACGAATTCCAACTGAACTCTGAGAGCAGCAACAAGTTTAAATGCAAGCATGCAAAAGCTGGGTTTTTTCCTAGAAGTAGAAGGAAGAGGAATTAATCATATTCCCAGATCTGGTGCCCAGACCTGTGCTGCTGTTCAGAGAGGAGAGACATCAGTTTGGACTTTGAGGATTTGGCATCAGTGACATGATCCTAGGAATGAGAATTCCGGAGATTGCAATAGAAAGATATCCCTCTAATGGGACAGAGGTTTCATTCACCAAACAGAGAAATGATCACTGGGGTAACAGTAGAGAGACAAAAATTACTGATAATATTTGATAAGGCAGCAACAAAATAAATCCTCTATGATTCCAAAGAGGAGGCAAGATCCTGCTGTGAGTCAAGCACTTATTCTTGTCTTGGATGCAGGGTGATATGAAGTGAAACTGCAAACTAGTCACAGGTACTTGAACACTAAACTGCTCCAGAAAGCTTTGACTTTAGACATAAATAGAACAGATCAGCTCAACTTCCAACAGCAGGACAAAGTGCTGAGACCTGACTCTGGCTCTCAGCAAAGGTCAACAGGACAAGCTGTGCCCTTGGAAAATAGTGTCCTGAAAGGAAGAATTCATCTCCTGTGTGCTCGTGTTAAAGCGACACAACTCAAGCACACCTAGGCCTCCCCTTCCTTGGTGTCCATAGGAAATGCGGGATACAACATGACCTTGGGGATGAGCAGGAGTGCATTTGACAGGTTTATTCAGTTTGTATCACACCCAAACAGCTACTGCTGCAAGTAGCTACTGTCAGTAGCAGCATTGTAGTGGCATGGATTTTACACTCATGAATTACTAAATTGGTCCTAAGCCCTCCTTCATGCTAACACCTCGTCACAAATTAAAGGAGACACAGCCATCAACAGCTTGTCATTAGCACAATCAAGTGGACCATTCCTACAGTCTCTGAGATGATGACAGAAATTGCGTTTCAACACAGCAGCAAAAAACCAAAGGTTTTTTTTCTGAGATTCTGCCTTAGAAAAGTAACTCTTGATGGTCTCAGACTAATCCAAACATAGCCGATAAGTATCATTGGGTGGGTTTTTACAACTAGTACTCTTTCGTATCTCACTTCACATCTCTCTACGATCCTTATCCCTTAAAAGCCTTTGATGGATGCTGTGAAGGAAAATCTCTGGAAGCCTCATCTTCTCCTGGCTACTTTCAGCCACTTACTGTCAGATACCCACTGCCAATGACACTCTCAGGCTTCAGATGCTGGTCACAAATTCTGAAAATAGACAAGTCACAGTCCCCCTGCCCCTGCAGCCAACACACAGAATTTACCTCTTACTTCCCCGTTCCCTTGGCACATATCAACACAACTGCTCAGTCCTTCCTTGCCCCACAGCCACAGCAAACAGCTTCTACATTTCCTTATCCTGGGACTGCTGGATACAGTGAACAGCACATTTATGGGATGATTTTTTTAGAAAACAATTATTTGTCACGTATTTGAAATTTTCTTATGGTGTTTTCATCACTGAGCTAAATGTGGTGGTGTAAGAAAGAGGGTAAGTTCAGCTCATGAGGAATTACAAGGAAAGATACGAAGTGGAACTGATATTCTTTCGGTAAATTCTATCTATTTAAGCACAGTTTCAGGTCTGTGAGTGGATGTCAGGGAGGCAGAACAGAGCACAAAAGGGGTCACAGGAGGGCAGGGCTGACCCACACAATCTCACACACCACTGCCAAACCAACAAATCACCGAGGCACTCAGGTCTTAACCAGAAATGGTTCAAAACCCTTCTGCAACACTGAGCTGAGACCTGGAAACCAAAAGACACAATAACTCCAGTCATGATTTCATCATCCTTTTATAAGCCATTCCCACTGCCTTGAAGAGTGAATTAAGGAGAAGAGGATTAAAGATAGAAGAATAATAAAGGATGAAAAAAGGCCAAACATGAAAGGGTAACAATGACACAAACATTCTAATTTCACCTCTCAGTAACAACTTTCATTTTTAATCCTTCACTGACTGGGAAAGGACTATATGTATTGAAGGAAGTGGTTATATACAATTTGTGACTATTCTAATTAAATTTTTAAAAACCCAGCAATGGGGAATTTCTACCGAGTTATATTGAATGTTCAAATTAAACCAAGAAAACTCAAAGTCTTATTGTGCCTGTGTCATTATCTGGGTTTTCATCTGAATGGCAAAAAGCTGCAATTAATCCCTGCTTTATTTTCTTTTCCATTCTGTCTGGACCAATGGGATTTAACAGCTCAGTTTTACTCCCATACACATCCTCTCTTCTATAAAAGTGCTCCTACCTGCAAGTTCCTCAGTGAGTACAAAACTTACTCTACCTGGTGCTACCCCAAAATCTGTAGCTCCCTGTAATGCTGAGAATATTCTGGTCTTGCAGAATACTGTAACCCCAAAATCAGAGCGCTGAGTTTGCACTGGTGTCCTTGGTAACCCCCAAAAGTGATTTTTGAAGTAAACTGTAATGGAAAAAGCTGACAGGCCCTTGGCATGTTCCTGGTAAGTCAGAAAAGGGCAAGGAAAGGGCTCTTCAAGTGTGCCCAAAAGGATGTCAGTGTCGACAAATTCTCCTCTGAGGGAGGAGGCAGCCCACCACTGGGATAACTCCTGACCACACTGATTTGCAACATCCCAAACAAGACAAAACAACTTCTTTTCCTCATTTGTAGCATGATTTATGTGAGCCAAGCACCTATTAACATGGACATGTATAGAGACATGCACGTGGAAAAGGATTTAGGAAAGCACAGACTATTTTACCTTCTGAAGGATAAAACAGAATGTGTGTGTAAACAAATTCTTCTACATTTACATCCTTCCTGCTTTACACCTGCCCATCCAGGGAGAGGGAGAGCCACAAATGTCACTTTATCACTCATTCCATATGGGAAGCAGTTCATGTATTTTTTAAAATACTTTTTATTTAAGACAAATATGCCCTGTTCTAGCACCAGTCTTCTAAAACAGCCATTTCAGCAACCATGTGTAAGACGTTCTTTTCTAATGATAAGAGCAGCAACAACAGGATTTGAGGTGTCAGGATTCAAGATAATCTCTTGGCAGAACACCAGGAGGGAGTTGTAGGAAACCACACTATAAATCTGGCTGAGGTGCTAAGACATTTTAAATAGTCAATCTACTTTATCAAAGTAACGATTGTGTCATCTCTCTTTTCCCTTTGCTTATTTTGGGTATTTCTAATGCACTCACACGGTTGCACTTAAGTGCTAGACAGTAACTGTGTACAGGACTGAGTGTGAAAAGCAATGATTTCACAACTACTTCTAATGCAGCTAAAAGCTGCGTATTAAAGGAAGTGGCAACATAAATGCTTAAAGACCCTAATACAATTCAAGAAAGAAACGGAAAAAATAAAGGAAAAAAATCAGATGCTGTGAGACAGAGAAGTAGAAATAAAAGCAGCCAAGAAGGTGTTGGTTTGAAGGCACTGTGGAGGCACCAAAACATCACCCAGCATAGAGTGAACATGGCAAGGACAAGAAAAAGAAGATGCAGAAGACGCCTTTCCTCACTCATGTTTTACAACCACGACAAAACCATGGGTCCTACTTGCACAACCTGCATAAACTACAAACACACTTTGCACAGAAGAACAGAGAATGAAGGAGAGAAGCACACTTTTCTAGGCTGATAAAAATCAGAGTGTGAAACCAGACACTTATTTACACAGCAAATCTTTAGTTCAGAAGAAATGGCTTAGAGGTTCTGCCTTTAGTGCTCCTCTCTCATCTCCCAAGAGTAAAAATTCAGAGTTCTCACATAACGGTGTGGGAAGAAGGTGCTTCCATCACCTCTCCCACTGTTCCACAAACAGGATGGAGAAAGTTCCAGTAACAGGGAAAAAAACAGGATTAAATACTAACATTTCTCTGAGAGAAGCATTTACAATGCCACTTCTTGTTGGGTGAAAAAGTGGTTTTGTTTCTTCAGGACTTGCTGCATTTCTTTGTGGAAGCTGTTCACTGTCCCACTTCACTGCACACCTGGCACATCCTCTCAGGATTTTTCTCCAGAACTGGAT